>JAVKOQ010000470.1:0-34800 GCA_031835245.1 Balamuthia mandrillaris | reverse complement strand
GATCGCTTCCCGCGTCTACTCGAACTTCTTTCAGCGTATGCCTCTATAACTTTGGAAATAGGGACGAAAAAAACACAAAAACAAAAAGAGGATAACGTTTTGCAAGCCCTCTTTGCCAAAACGGCAAAACAAGTTCCGTGTTGGATGTTCATACGATGGATCTCTCAAATGATGGCTCTTATTGACAAGTCGCCCGAGAAAGACTGCATTCTTCCTTTGTTGGTGGAGATTGCGAGGTCCTATCCTCAAGCCCTTTACTTCCCGTTTCGTATCAGCACGGACCATTTAAACTTGGACTGGAAACAAATGACTCGAGCTTCTTTGGAAGAGGAAGGAGAAGAAGAGGAGAGTCATCAGAAGGAAGACAAAAGAAAGAAGCGTATTCACTGTTGCAACTGGCTAGAATTTTGCACAATCCTCTTCTAAATGACTTCGTGGAAGCGTTGGAAAAGCTTACCAATCCAGGTATGGTTTTCTGTTTCTCTCTCCTTGCTACTTTGATATTATTCTTAGGTTTCTTATCGGTTTCTTTTTTGTGACAAAAGAACATCGATGGAAGGACTGGATGGAAGACATGAAACCTCTTATCAAGAACAAACGTAGAGATGTCCGCAAGATCCAACACCTCCACCAACAAATCTACGAAGACGTATTCAATCCCTCCGCCCCTCATCTCGGTGCCTACAACAAGAAGTTCGCCTCCGCGTGGAACACCCTCTTCAACAACGCGTTTGGCAAGGATGCGTCCAAGCTTTGTCGCATGCAGTTTAATGCGTTTGTTAAGCTGGTGGGTGACTTCAGTGCGAAGATGATGGCTAAGATGCAGCCGAAACGTACACAGGCCATGAAGTTGCAGGATTTTTCCTTGTGGTTGAACGAGTTTGAGCAATCAGACCAATCCAGTCCTGAAGTTCGCATTTCCTCATTTCTTTCCTTTCATTACTTTTTTTTGTTTTGCTTATTGTTACTTTATTTTCTCTCCTTTAAAAAATAGTACATAGAACTTCCGGGCCAATACAGCGGGCTTTGCAAGCCTCAACCAGAGACCCACATCAAGGTCACCAGCTTTGATCCTAAGCTCCTCGTCATGGGTTCCCTCCGTCGTCCCAAACGTCTCAAGATGCACGGTAACGACGAGCGAGACTATCCCTACTTAGTTAAAGGTGGCGAGGACTTGCGTCTCGATCAACGAGTGCAGCAGCTCTTCTCCATCATGAACGAGATCTTTCTCTCCTCGCCCACTTGTCACAAACGCGGGCTCAGCATAAAGACCTACCAAGTGGTTCCAATGACGACCAAAGTGGGAATGATCCAGTGGCTCAACGATACGAGGCCGCTGAAGGAGATCATTGAGGAGGAGATTGCGAGGGATTTGAGGAAGAACCCGGCCGAAGTTAGCATCTTGAAGATTCAGGCTGCCCAGATACATGATCAGTGGCTGCGCTCCTTTGCAAAGTATCTCAAGTCCGCTAAGGTATTGTTGATTGTTTTTCTTCTCAACATTATTAATTCTAACTATTATAACACAAAGGCACAACAATCGTTACCTACATTGTATCAGGCGATGTTCATGAATGCAACTGCCGAAAACACGGAAGCCAAGGTGGAGCAACAACACTCCTTGTTGCCATGGGACTTGTTGAAGCGCGGTATCGTGGCTCTGTCCTCCTCTCCAGAGGCTTATCTCTCCATTCGCTCCCAGTTTGCACGCTCTCTCTCCGTCTTTAACATTGCTTCGTATATCATTGGTAAGATCTTTCCTGTGAGTTTTTTTTCTTTGTCCACTGTGGATACTTAGTTTATGGGTCTTCTCTCACTAAACAGGAATTGGAGATCGTCATTTGGAAAACTTTCTTCTTGATCTCACCACGTACTCTCTTTCTCCTCTTTCGTTTTTTTTTTCTCTTCTCTACTATCGCTCTTTCCTCGTTCCATTTTAACCCTCTTCTTCCATTCTCTCTTTCTTCTCTTCTTCTTCTCCCTCCTTTTCCCAGAGGTGGATTGATAGGAATCGACTTTGGTCACGCATTCGGAACAGCTACTCAATTCCTCCCCATCCCCGAGCTAATGCCATTCCGTTTAACTCGCCAACTGACCAACTTTCTTCTCCCGCTGGACCACGAGGGGCTCCTCAAGCACAACATGGTGCACGCGTTAACCGCCCTTCGCGACCATCGAGATGTTCTCCTCAACACGATGGATGTCTTCATCAAAGAACCTTTGCTCGATTGGGTGAAACTCTCACGTCGGCTTGTGCGTGAGCAAAAGGGATCTGGTGCTTCCTCGTCGTCATCTGCTTCTTCTTCTTCATCTTCTTCGTCGTCATCCTCTTCTTCGTCTTCTGCTGCTTCTTCTTCCAGTGAAATGGGAGAAAGTGGAGAAGGAAAAGAAGGGAAGGAAGGAAAAGAAGGAGAAGAGGGAGGAAGCAATTGGTTCCCCAAAGAAAAGATCGAAATCGCTCGCCTCAAGTTGGAAGGCATGAACCCGGCTTATATCACCGTCAAAGAGCTGAGAGGAAGCGTTCACGCGGAAGCTCCTTACTTGTCTGCCCTCGAGAGGATCGTTCTTGCAAAGGATGATGAGGAAGCCAACAAGAATACGAAGAACAAGACAAAAGCAGAGACAGAATCCACGAAGCAAAGAAGAAGAAGAATAAGAGGAATGGTGGGAGAGAGGTGCTCTTCTGTGAAAGAACAGGTGGATTGTTTGGTGGACCAGGCCACTGATCCCAACATACTCGGAAGAACGTATGGTGGATGGGCTCCTTGGATTTAAGACGGCCATCGCTGTCATGCATGATGTGCTCAACACGTACGAAACAAGGTTTTTTTTTCTCTTTTGTTGCTTTCTTTTTTTCTCTCTCTCTCTTTCTTCGTATGTCGATGAAGTTTTTTTTAATCTTCCCATTTGAGGTCGTAGCGGACGTAAAGGTCTCTTGTCAAAAGACCTTCCAACGTTGCTGTTTGTTTTTTTTTATTGTAGGTCTTTGGTAAGAAGAATGAAGAAGAAGAATGAAGGAAAAAAAAAAGAAGGATAGAATACCAAGTTTGCCCATAAGCATTTGCCCAATGTCTTTAAGCTCGTTGTATTGGTGGAGTGCTTCCATGTAGTCCTTTGCCTCTGCGTCATACATTCTTATTCACAACAACAACAACAACAACAACAACAACAACAACAAAACAAATGGAGCAAGTCGCGTTAACCGCTACAAAAAACAAAAGAAGAGAAGAGAAGAGGAGAGGCAGAGCACTCACTTTTCTTCCTCCGCCCTGGCTTGCACTTGGTCTTGAAGCTCTTTTATCCTGTCTCGTAGTGCCTGGAGCGCCTGTTCCTGCTCCTCGCTGAACCGCCCGTCTCCTGCGTCATCACCATCCCCAGGTTGTTCGGCCTTTGCCTTCCTCGCACGAGCAGCATGGTGCTCACCTTCTTCCTCTTCTTTCTCCATTTTTTTTTGTGTACTATTTTTTCTTGGAAAATTTTTGGTGAAATGTAAGGTGGTTCCTTAAAACGTTATCGTGTCGTCACGGCATCTGGGTTGACGAGCAACAAAATAAATAAAGTTCGATCTCTGCAAGAAAGAGAGATGGCTTCACCGGCGGCGGCGGCGGCAGCAGCAGCAGCAGGAGCTGCGAAGGGGTATGTGGCCCATCCGGACGACGTGCTTTGCCCACCGCCCGTCGTGGTTCCCAAGTGGTCGGGCTTCCTGTTCTCTTCGGCATCGCCGATGCTCGCCGCTGTGTTCACCAACCCTTTTGACGTCGCCAAGGTATGCTCAGTACTCTGCTTTCTTTCTTTCTTTGTTTCTTTGTTTCTTTGTTTCTTTGTTTCTTTGTTTCTTTCTTTGTTTCTTTCTTTCTTTCTTTCTTTGTTTCTTTCTTTCTTTCTTTGTTTCTTTCTTTCTTTCTTTCTTTCTTTCTTTCTTTCTTTCTTTCTTTCTTTCTTTCTTTCTTTCTTTCTTTCTTTCTTTCTTTCTTTCTTTCTTTCTTTCTTTCTTTCTTTCTTTCTTTCTTTCTTTCTTTCTTTCATAGTTTTGTGGTCTCTCACTTTTGTTTTGAAAACACAAACATAAAGGTAAGACTGCAGCTGCAAGGCGAGCTCAACGCCAGTGGACAGAAACTCTATTCAGGCATGTGGGACTGCATACGGCAGATCGCCAAGCATGAGGGCGTTCGTGGCCTGGAGAAGGGCCTCGTCACGGCATTTTTTCGCGAAGGCTCCAAGAACTGCTTTCGTATTGGCCTCTATGACCCTGTCGTTAAACTTTTGCATACCTCCAAAGACGACAAAGGTTTTTTTGTTTTCTATTTTTCTCTCGTCCTTCTCTTCTCATCTCTTTGTCCTCTGCTTCTCTATCTTCGCTGCTCTCTTTGCTACTCGCTTCTCTGCATTGCTGCTTGTCTCTCTAACTTACATTTTCTTCCTATGTGTTACATTTACTTCATACCCATAGGCGCACCAGTATGGAAACGAATGACAGCGGGAGGCATTTCAGGAGCTGTAGGCGCCATCGCCTGCAACCCCTTTGAGATCCTAAAAACTCGCATGCAGGCTAGCGGCAAACGAGCCACCGGCCATCAACACAACTACAAAGGAGTGTGCGATGGCTTTGCCGCCATCGTGAGAAACGAGGGTATTAGGGGCCTCTATGTTGGCACCGGATTGAGCATCTGGCGTTCCACGTTGGCCACTGCGGTGAATATGACTGCTTTTACTATGCTCAAAGAGAACCTCGTGCAGCGATACAAGTTGATGTCGGATGGACCTTTAGTTGGTTTGTTTGCTTCTCTCCCTCCAAATAATCTTCTGCGTTTCTACGCATCACTTCTTCTTTCTGTTCTGCTTTTCACTGACGCATAACCACAAACACATAAGATATGTCATGCGCATTAGCATCAGCATTTGCAACTGTGGTGATAATCACACCAATCGACACCATCCGCACGAGAATGTACAACCAACCGGTGGACCCTGTCACCAAAAGAGGACTCCTTTACGTCAATCCTGCCGACGCGTTCCTCAAGGTCACTCGCTCAGAAGGAATAGGCGCCGTCTACAAGGGCTTCTTCCCTCTGTTCATGCGGTTGGGACCTCACTTCACCCTCACGTTTGTGTTCCTAGGCCAGATGACGAGGATGATGAGAGAGTACCAATCTGGTAAAGCTCACAGCGAGTACCTTCATCGCATGTTCAACTACTTTGATGTGGATGGCAACGGCACCATTGAAGTGAGCGAACTCAGAGCTGCCATTGCTAATGCATTTGGCGAGTTGAAAGAAGCTCTCGTCCAACAAGAGGTGAATGCCATCATGGCAAACGCCGACAAGGACCATAACGGCGTCCTAGACTTTGGCGAGTTTTGTGCGGTCTCGGAAGACCTAAAGAAGATAATCCGACGACAAAAGCTGAGGCAGCTGTTCAACGATATGGACAGAGATGGCAACGGCTCTTTGGACTTGGAGGAGCTGTTGTTGGCGACCGAGAAGAGTCAGGCCTATCATCATCGCCTCCAGAGAGAAGGCCTAGGGGAGGATTATCGCAGGAAGCTGAGGAGCGATGTGGAAAGGATGTTTACCTTTGCGGATGAGGACAAAAGCGGCAGCATTTCCTTTGAGGAGTTTGTGAAGATTAGCGAGAAGTTGGAGGATTTGAAGAGCGAACGTTTGATGCAGACTTGGATGGCTTCTGCCGGCGTTGCCTCCGAGTAGCCCACTCCTCTTCTTCCTCGCTGTCTTCTTCGGAGGTTCGAAACGGCTTTTTGTATCTTATTGTTCTTTCGTTTACAAAAAATTAAATAGGGGTTTGTATGTTTCTTTTTTTTTTAACGCCAGTTCTCGTCTCTCGTTCTCCGTTGCAATCTCCCTTAGGCAACAACATGAGGACGAATGATATGGCTGGCGAGTGCCGCCGTGTAGTCATCATAGTTGAAATTATGTTTCCACCGTAGCAAACGCACTGCTCCGTCCATCGTTGGCAACAGGATCGAAGTTGGGTTGCTCTGAGCTTCCACAAACGCACACTGCCCTCCATGCATCTTCGCCGTTGGCAACACTTCCTCCAGAAACTGTTGTTCTGTTGATGTGTTAGGAAACTCGAACCAAAACTGTTGCCGTAGCTTCTTGGCTCTAGTTTCCTTGGTTGTTGTCTGTTGTTGGAACGGCCATAACGATGAAAGCGCCTGCCGTAAAGACAGAAGGAAGAGCGGATAGGCACTCCGATTCGTCCACCCTTTCATCCACCTCGAAATCCACTCTCAACAAATGGTATTGGCGATAGGTTTGAGTGCTGCAGTCAAAGCCTTCTACCTTCAGTCGATCCGTCTTATGCATAACGAATCCTTTGTGCTGTTTCTTATTCTCCGTTTCATGAACGGCCACGCGTTCCAACCATTTCTTCATTTGCTCTCCGTTCCATTTCGGAATGAATAGGTCCTTCTTTTGAGCAAACTCCATCTGGACAGGGGTTGGTGTCGAAGAGGCGTAGGTAGCGTTTTTCGCTTCCAAGTAGAATTTTCTTGGCTCCAACCAATCTCCTTTTTCTTCTGGGTTGAAGAGACGAAAACGGTTAGAGCCCACCAGAAGAAAGGCTCCGATGACCATTTGGGTTTGGATGGTAGGATCGGGGAGGAGAGCCTTTGCAGTGCCTATTCCAAAGGCCAGGCCGCGCATGCGGTAGCCGATCATGCGTATCCAGAACATGAACCGTGGATTCTCAGCAGTGTGACCAAACTTGGACTCTGCATAACAGCTGGAGAAACAAAAGGAAAAATCATAAAAGGATCAAGCAATAAGGAGAAAGTGCGATGTGAAGGTACTTGCTAATATAACCCATTTCAGGACTCCAAGCCCACATCATCATGAACACATCCTCCTGCTCTATGACATTGGTACCCTCCGGAAAGACATACTTGGCAATGGCCTGGGGCTCCACCACGATGATCCTACTCATCTCCGCTACCACGAAAGCAGCGTTAAGAGGGTTCTCTGGGGCGAAGGTGTCTAGCAATTTGTAGGGATGTCTTGCCGCTGCAGTCTCGAAGAAGGCGCAGTGATACTCCACACCCATCGCGGTCATCGGCTGAGTTGCAACATACTTTTTGGTTAACTCTCGTATGGAATCCGAAGTAGAGGAAGCGGACCAGGAGATGGATACATGCTGTCGAGGAAGATGGAGAAAGTGAGGAACCAGGGAGGAGCGGTCGGATGTTTTGGAGGCTGTGAGAAGCTCGTAGGTACTGTGAAGGATGAGCTCGTGGCTTCCTAGATGCTCTTCCCAAATGATGGGATCGATGACGACAGCATCGGGCGTGAGAAGTGCTCTGCGAAGAAAGTAATGGAGGGAGAGGGGCTCCACTACGGTGTCGGCATGAATACCAACAAAATATTTGGTTCGAACATGCTCCAAGGCAACGTTAACAGTGGCGAAAGGAGGAAGCAAAGTGTTGTCTTCAAGCAGGGTAAAGCGATCCTTGCCCAAAGTTCGTTCTTTCTCTTTCAGCCATTCCACTAAAGAGTCTTGTTCCAGACCGCTGAGAACGTAGATGCAGCGAATTCCAAGATGGTCGTTGCGCCACCAGTCCTCCAAAACGGTCTTAGTGTGGGAAAACTTCTCTCGGTTGACCCACACCACAGTAACTAGAGAGGGTAACACTGGATCCAGCAGCTCCTTCACATGATCCGGCTCATCGCTTTGTACTAGGGACATTACCAAAGAGGGCAAAGAAAGGTTGTAGGGATCAATGCTCCTAGGCTCTGTTGTTGTTGGAGTAGACGAGGGAGAAGGGGAAGAGGCCGGCACTATTGGACATTTTGGTTCGACACGCACCTCTTCTGTTGATCCACAAAAGAAAAGCATAGTCGGGCCTGCCAATGCAACCACCATCAACGCCGCAAAGTAGCGCAAAAACGTCGAGAACCGCATGGATCAACACCGCTTTCTCCGTCGATCATGCATAGAAGAGAGACAGGACCCTAGAGAGAGGGGGAGAGCAGCCTTGCTTCTTTGTTAAAGGGTCGTCAAATATTACCTTTTTATAGCGAAACTCGCCTAAAAAGAGAGATTCGTTAAAATAATTGCATGGTTTGAAACGACATACGGCCACGGATTGTCCAACTTTCAGCGCGTTGCTCCGAGTCACAAACCGGCTGCTGCCTGCCGCCTTCGTTTCTCCGCCTCCTCTCTCCTCTCTTTCTTTTCCAAGAGGCGTATCCCGAGCTGCACGTCCTCCTCCGTCCATCCTTCCACCTCGTTGATCTCTTGCATCACTCTGGTTGTTGTTGAAGTAAGGTTTTAGGAAAAGGGAAGGAGTAACGATCAAGGGAAAAAAGAAGACAGAAGAAATAAACAATGAGGAAAGAAGAAACGAAGAAGAAAACAGAAATGAGAAGGGATTATAACTTTTCAAGCTTCATGTCTTCGTCGGATTCGCGCTCGCGGGTGAAAACGAGTTCAGGCACTTCCTTCAATTGGATTTGTTGGGCCAACATTCTTCTTATTCTTGGGGCGTGCTTCGTTAAGCCTTTCAGATAAATGATTGGACACCAACAGTGTGTCAGCAAAAATAGATTTGAAAATTGATGAGGGAAAAAAAGCATAGAGGGGAGAAACCTTGCTCGATGAGATCGACATTGTTGGTGCTCTCCCAATAAATCTTGGCGATGCGCATGTTCCTGGTGACCTCCACGTTTGAGATCCAAATATCATGCGCCGGCATGTCCGGCACCTCCAGCTCGAAAATAATGGCTTGGAGCACCGATGATATCAGCCTGGGCATTTTTTGTTGTGTTAATTCAAGGAGAGAGAGAGAGAGAGAGAGAGAGAAAGGGGAGGGGAGGGTAAGAGAGAGGAGAACAAACTTGGCCACTCGAATCTGTCTTCGAGTCAAACCCTCTCCATTGGCATCCGTAATGTAGGGGCTGGTCGTCTTCTTCTGCCGCATGGCCCTAAACTTATGCTTCTCCATCCGTTCCTGCATCCTCTTGGCCCTCTCCTCCAACTTCTTGTCTCTAGGCCGTTTGATTTGCGCCTCTGGGTCCAAAAAGTAATGCAAGAACTGAGATGGTACAAGTGATTTTGCGTTGTTCGTTTTGTGAAGAACGTTATTAACGGATGGAAGTGTAATCTCTATGTCACCGGTGGTAGTATCCAAAATAGCTCCGTTTTGTTTGCTCAGGCGCATGATCTTCTTCATCCTCTGCATTCGTATAGCTCGTCGTGCCGCTCTTCCTCGCAGCTGTCTCCGTCGTTTGGCATCCATGCCATAGACTTCCACCTCCGAGTATTCGTCTTCATCCCCCTCTTCTCCTCTGTTCTTTTTCGAGAACGAGCGCAACACGTCCTTCTGGTTTTCCTCGTGCTTGAAGCGTTGAAGGAGCTGTTTGTCGTAGCTCGGAGGCGCTTCGATGTATTTGGTGCTGCCAGTAGTGTCCCTTCTCAGCTGTGGATCCGTTTTCAGCAGTTGCATTGTTTTGTTAAAGTCCAATAAGTCGTTTTCCTCATCCTCTCCCTCCTCATCCTCTTCATCTTCCTCATCCTCCTCACCAAACAGCAGGTAGTCGTCCTCTTCCTCATCTTCGTCTTCGGCTCCTTCTGCTTCATCATCGTATTCATTAGCAAACGCCGTTGCCTCTTTGAGAGAGATGGGGAAAGCGGAAGAAGGAGAGGAAGAGGAGGAAGAAGAAGCAGAAGGTTGCAAGAGGAAGCCTCCGGCTTGGGTCCGTGCGGCTTTTCTGGCTGCCGTCTCCAAGGCCTGCCTCTCGAGCGCCTCGCGATGTCTCTCTTTGGCGAGTTGCAGTTGCTGTCGTTTACGTTCTCTCTCTTTTTTGATATTTTTGTTTCAAAAATGATTTGTTGTCAGCAAAAAAACAAAATCAAATTCAATCACAACATGGCAGCAAACCTTTGATTTGTTGTTTGAGTTGGGACAAAGACTCCTCCGCGTAGACTTTTGCCTTTATGCGTGCGGGTGGCATGGCCAGGGAAGGAGAGGGAAGCAGCTTCTTGGCCAGAATGGCCTGTTGTTGTGCCAGCCGCACCGTCGAGGGTGTGTCTCCTTCCCCTCCGGCTCCAGCCCTTGGGCCTCCTGCCGGCGGAGGAGAAGGGGGAGGCCGTCTAGAGGTAGGAGGAGAAGGAGGAGACTTGAAGGAGGAATAGTGAGCACAACAAGGAGTCCATGACACCTTGGCGCTGTGCGAAGAGAAATACCAACACAGCGGCCGCGGTCCCGCCAGGGCAAGAGGCGTTCCCTTCTTCATCTTCTTTCTTCTTCGCTTCTTTCTTCTTTTGTCGCAACGAGGGTGCGGGTTCGAACCGCACTCTTAACCACGTTGTTGAGGGTGAGAAATAGGAGGGTCCGGGTTCGAACCGTACAAGCAACCGGGTAGCCAAGTTGTTGTGAGTGAGAAATAGGAGGTTACGGGTTCGAACCGTACAAGCAACCGGGTAGTTTTTTTTTCGGTTGGACACCCCACAAGCCTCGGGATCGAACCTTGGCGAAGACATTTTTATTAAAATAAAAGAGAGACAAAGAAAGAAAAGAGAAAAAAAGGGGTTGCGCTACGCAGAACGAGGAACAAGAGTTCAGCTCCTGCTGCTTGGTTGGAAGGAACCCCTCCCGTTATTTTTTTTTGTGCGGGGAGTGTGAGCGAGATCTCTCTTTTGTATTTCGGTACGTGAAAAAAAAAAGATAATGTGTGTTTTGAAAACAAAAAAAAAAACTGACTGTGAAAAAAAAAAACAGGGTAGCGTAATCAAAAAAAAATCTGTTTCTATCATCGCGGAGGAAGCTTGCAAACCATTTCAAATGCCACAAGATACGTATGAGCTGCAAGAAGCTGCCAAGAAGGTCAGCACAGAGACCTTGAAACAGAGCCTCACCGTCAATCAGGTCGATCCCGCGGGCAAAAAGCCAGAACTCTTGGAACGACTGGGCCACAGGGTCATGGAAATCGGCATACGGGGCTTCCTCGGAGTGTTGGACGTGCGACACTTTAAGATGGCTTGTGAGGTTTTCGGCATTGATAGAGCCAAGCGCTCCAACGCGGAGAAGATGCGCAAGCTGGAGTTGGCCATAAGGGACCAAGGGCTGGACGTTTTCCTCGCGGACAGCAAGGAGGAGCTTCTGCGCTACTTTTGTGATATGCTGCTCCTAGAACCGGGCTCGAGGGAGTCCATGGTCTCTCAGATAGCCGATGAGGTCATGCTCACCGGCAGCAAGCAGTTCCTGCACAACCTGGCCCTCCCCTTGCTGAAGCAATGGGCTGCCGCGTTGGAGGCCAAGACTACTCCGGTGAAAAAAGTACTGGTGGACAGGTTGATGGTAAAAATATTCGAACTGGAGCCTTTGAATCCCGATGAGGAGGAGGAAGAGCCGGAGGAGCAACAAGAAGAGCAGACGAAGAACAGGAAGAAGGTCAAGAAGGAAGAGGAGGAAGAAGAGGAGGAAGAGGAGGAGGAAGAGGCACACGGTAAAAGAGGGAAAACCAAGAAGACAATCACCAAAAGACGAGCAACTAACGGAGACGCTATGGAGGAAGAAGGAAAGGACAAGGGAAAGGTGAAGAAGGAGAAAGACGAGAAGAGGCGGAAGAAGAGGAGGAAGAAGAGGAAGAAGAAGGGCAGGGCAAAAAATATGTGCCTCCTCCCATCTCCACCATCAAAAAAGGAATGACCAAACAGGACCTACATAACACGTACAACGCCTCTCAGCTGAAGGAATATTGTAAAGAGAACGACATGATCAGCTCTGGCAAAAAGCCTGTTCTCATCAAACGCATTCTTAAGTTTTTGGAAACCGGAGAGAAGGAACAACCCAAAGGCAAGAGAACCACGACAGCAGGCGAAAGTGGTAAGAAGAGGAAGAAAGACAGCGCCGCAACGGGAGAAGAAGAAGGGGAAGAAGAGGAAGGAGGAGCGGGAGAACAGGAGGAAGAGGAAGGAAGCAAGCCGTCCCCCAGGAAACGAGCTAAAGTTGCGGAGGAGGAAGGCGACCATTCCCAAGAACGGAAAGAAGGAGAAAACGAGGCAGAAGGAATGGCGGTTGTTGCCACTTCTGACTCCAACGGTGCGTAAGCTGCAGTGCGGACAAAGAGGCTGTCTTACTCTCACTCACCACCTCCTGATGTTAGTCACATTTTGTTCAAGCTAGAGCTTCTTCCCTTGTATTTAAAAACGTATTTCCACCAAAAACAAATGAAACATTGTAACTCGCACAACGCTCTTTCTCAGCTATGCTGCTGTTTTTTTGCCCGTCTTCCTTTTTGTTGTTGTTGTCGTCGTCGTTTGTTGATTGTTTTTGTTCTGAGCGCCGCCCCAAGAAAGAGCCTTCTTGCCCTGCTCCGCCATGGCAGCCGTCTCTTCTATCCTCTTGGCCCTGGTCTCAGCCCTCTTCGCCAAAGTGATCCATGCCAGGATGCCCTTCTTGGAGGAGGGCGCCCAGGACTCGAAATGGGCTCTCGCTTTGCTTCGACCGTTACTCTCAAAGGCCTGGGCGAGGTCCTCGGGAATCTCCAAGGCCTCGGCCGAGTCCAGGATGGACCAGGAGCCATCCTCCTTGGCTCTCTGGATCTTCTCGATGCCCGCTGTGCGCAAGAGACCCTGCTCCTCCAACCTGGCCACCCGCTGCTTGTTCAGCTTGGACCAGACGCTGCCTTTCTTTCTTGGGGTGAAGAGTTGCAGACCCCGGTGCTCATCCCAGCTGTTGTAAGTGGAGTCGATCCAACCAAAGCAGAGGGCTTCCTCCACGGCCTCATTGTAGGCAACGGAGGGGAGGTTGCTGGCTTTGCGCATGTAGACCAGCCATATGCCGCCTGAGGAATCGTGGTTGGCGGAGAGCCAGGCCCGCCAGGAGGCTCTCTCGGGAAAAGCCAGCAGAGGGCGATTGTCAGTGGCACTGCGGCCTTTGGGGCGGGGTTTATCTCCCCATTGTCCTTTGGGAAATTCTGTCCAGGGTAAATAGGAGGATGACAAGGAGTTAGATTCCACCTTCTTGGAAGGTTTTTGGGGTGCTTCATCTTCTTCTTCTTCGTCATACTCTTCTCCATCCGTTGAAGGTTCCTCATATTCTGAGCCATCCTCCTCGTCCTCCTCTTCTTCATCCCCTTCGCTCAGCTCTTGTTCCGGTTCTTTCTCTTTAAGTTTGTTGGCGTTCGTCACGTACCGGCGAAGGCGCTTCGTACGGCCAGAGCTGTCGTCGCGCTGAACCTCCGCTTCATCCTCCTCCTCTACGGCTCTGTAACGCGAAGTGCCTTTTCTTTTCATTGTTCACTAACCCTAAATAAAATAAAATACGCGTGCGGTGCCTGCGGGCCGGTTATCTCCTCTCCCACAAACTTTTCTTCGAAAGTTTTCGGGGGAAACTTCATGACACCGAACCAATGGCGGGGATGGAGAGGAGTTCGCTTGCTTCCTTACCACCAAAGTGCCGACAAGGGCATGTTTCCGGGGACTGAAGACAAAGGGGAACAGCATGACGTGTTTTCTTTGGTTTTGGCTCCCCTTCACAACGCTGCCAACCTAATGGGCGTTGAACTATTTCAGAAGCTCCTCTCTTCTGGCGATCATCAGATGTCTCCACAAGTGGGGATCTTTGATACGTCGTTCCACCAAACGCTGCCGCCGCAAGCGTGCTGCCCTGGTCTGTGATCCAACAGAAGAAGCTCCGCAAGTACGGCTTTCACGGAAGCAGCTACCGCTACGTGGCGAACAAGGCTGCTCAGCGCATGGAAAGACCGTTGCAGCAGCTGCGACTAATGTTTCTTCATCTGGGCAGTAGTGGCTGCAGTGTCTGTGCCATCCAAGAGGGCCGTAGCGTGGATACGTCAATGGGCTTCACCCCGTTGAAAGGGCTTGCCATGGCCACGCGTTCTGGTGATGCGTACCCTATGGTCTTGCCTCCCTTGCTGGAGCATATCACTGAAGAAGAGGGCAAGAAGAAAGAGAAGGAAGGAGGTGAGAGAGCGAAAGGGAAAGAAGAAGAGGGACATACGGTGGGCACAGAGGAGGCCAAGCCGTGGGATAAACTGGAAGAGCTGCTCAACAAACGCAGCGGCCTGGTTGGGCTCTGCGGCCACGATGACACGAGGGATGCCGTGCGTCTCATGGAAGAGGGAACGCCAGAGGAAAGGAAACGTGCCACGCTTGCCTACTACGTGGCCTTGGGCGGGCTGGACGCTCTCATCTTCACAGGCGGGATCGGAGAGAACTCAGCACCCGTTCGTGAGGCCATATGCGAGGGCTTGAGGTGTTTGGATGGATCGTCACAAAAACTGCAACAGCAGCAACGCCGGGAGGGAGGGGCGTGGTCGAGCTGCAAAGCCAGGCAGAGAAGGCTCCACGCCCCAAAAGTGCTCTCCTTGTGAAAACGGATGAGGAGTGGGCAGATCTGCGCCCACGAGACCAAGGAGCTGCTACTTTCGCACACAACCACGCAAGCCAGACCTCCGCCACCACCACTTCTCCCCTCAAAAAATACTGATAATAAAGGATTAGTAAAACAAAGCCACCTTTTCAAAAAGAAAGACAGAGGAAACACCTTTACGCTCAAGAAGAAAAAGAAAGAAAGCTACGATGGAAGCAGTTCCGGTTGGAAGTGGGGGCAGCAGAAGTATTGCTGCTGCCAATGAGGAAGGGGCATCGTGGATGCTCTTCTGGTTTCACTGGTTTCTGGTGGTCTCTCCCGATCTGATCTTTGACGTGGCGTGGATCATCGACGTCTGCCTGCGCCGGCGGCGCCTTTCGTACTTGTCCCCCTCCGCCAGCGGCTACGCACCCCTCAGCAGGGAGGCAGCGGGCCTGCTCGCCTACAGCATGATCTCCACCGCCCTGTTCACCTTTGCTGGCTCCACGATGGTCTCTCTCTTCGTTCTGCAGAGTCCTCCTGCCTGGGTAACTGCCAACAACGGGCTTCCTCTGGCCATTCTTGGCTGGTTTGTGCTTCTGAAAGAATCCGATCCAGTGGTGCTACGTTTTTTGTTTACTTTTCTCCAACAGGATCTTAATCTTTCAGGTGGGTCCCCTGCGGCGGTTGTTGGAGACAAAAGTGGCGCAGCATGTGTTGCTGTTGTTGAGCTCTGTGATGTGGGTGAGGTCCATTCTATGGGCCGTGGAAGTAGGCACTCGAGCGTACCCTTCCGTGATGGCAGCCCTTGTGGCTGGCACCCTTGGCGGTTGGTCCCAAATCCTCCTCGCTTCCATTTCTTGCTTGCTTTTCTTCACGCTAATGTTTCACCTACTCTTCGCAAGGCTGCGGTGGAGCGGTACTCCATCAACTGGAGGGCAAAGCTTTCAGCTATCCAAAGACCTCCAGCTGTTTAGTGTACAACTTTCTTTGTTTCTTGTCGTTTCTTTCTGTCTTTCGTTCTTCCTCCCTTCCTCCCTTTCTTGTTGTTTCGTTCTTTTCTTTCCTCCTTCTCTTTTTTGACTTTCTCTTTCCCGTCTTGCCATTCAATGCTGGTGTTGGCGGAAGTGCGGCGAAGGTATCACTGCTAAGCAGCGCTTTGGTATACGCTTTGCAGCACGGTTTAGCTGAGAAGATGGTGATGGCCTACATGCCGTCCGGAATGCCTCTCGACATGATACTGAGCCTGGAGGCCATCCAGCAGCATGCCAAGTGGTACTCGGAGGTGGTGCTGGGCGTGGTGCTCATCGTTTGGTGCTTCTTGGACTATTACGGCTTGACGCTCGACCCCTTCACACCACTCGAGGCCATTCTGCTCAAGATGGAGAGCAACTATCGTCATCCCGCTAACATTATCAGTAACAACACCAACAATAACAACAAGAAAGGCAGCAGCAGCTCGACAGATAAACCGAAAAAACAATAAGAGAAAATATCGTCACCATCATTCCCAGTCGGCAAATCCAAGGAAGAAAGACGACAAAGCAAATGAGCGAGCGCGTTCCATTCATACCGCCACCACCAGGACAAAGTATAACCACTTAGTTTTTTTTTAAAAAAA
This sequence comes from Balamuthia mandrillaris, assembly GCA_031835245.1. Lineage (NCBI taxonomy): Eukaryota > Discosea > Longamoebia > Balamuthiidae > Balamuthia > Balamuthia mandrillaris. The sequence goes on along the minus strand of JAVKOQ010000470.1, from coordinate 18,847 downwards.
GAACCAAACTCAACAACGTGCTTTGAAGGACAAAGGGAATAGCATGACGTGTTTCCTTTTGGTTTTGTCTACTCTTGCTTGCTCCTTTCGCGGAACAGAATTTGGCCACTTCGAATGATTTTGTTTTTTTGTTTAAAGAAAATGCCGGGGGGCGACTAGCACACCCCCAGCGCTATCACAAATTATGCTGTCCAGACACCCACTTTGGAGTGTTGGTCCGCAAACCCACATCTACCTAAGTGCAATGGTAGCGCGGATTCACGAAGAGCACCGCCTAAGTGATCGCAGCAACTCCCAGCCAGGTAAGTATGATTTGAGGGATGTTCGAATAAGGCATTTATACTACGTTGGTTCTGTAATTTATTATGGGATGGAAAAGTCATTTCGAAAAAAATTTTTAAATGATCTTACGGACCCTCAGTTAAACTGCTGACATGGCATAGATCGATCAAACAGGCAAAAGGTAAAAGTTTCCCCCTTTGTCCCAGTTACGTGGTTTTGTCTACTCTATCTTGTGTGCCACACGCCAGGTGATACCTGTCCTGCCGCAAGTTAGAGGTCTTGTATTTTTCCACTGGACTACTAATAGATAATGTACGGAAAAGCGGGGGAAAGGGAGAAGCGACCACCCCAACAAAAACCTTGTGCTGGCAGTGTCCCACGGATAAGTGCACTGAGTTAGGAGCATCCACAACGCCCAAAACTATTTGCGCGCCACTCGTTTCGTGTTTTTTTTTTGTTTTTGTTTTTGATCCAACACGAAAGTTTAGTGCGAGTATGTATTTAGCAGGTAGGCAAAAGGTCAGCCAAGTTGTAGGTAATAACGATATCAGCGTTCTCCTCTTCCTGACGCGCCGCAACTCCTCGCACCGACCTGGAGACGGTGGGCGTGAACCCTTTTCCTCCCAACTCTTTCGCCGCCTCTATGGCCGCGCTCGCCACACTTGAAGCGCTCTGCAAGTGGTGGCGATTTGATTGCTGCTTGGTGGAGGTTGTTTTCTTTGTGGCAAGCTTTGGCGACGATGCGGTTTGGGTATACTGTATCTTCTGCTTTTGAGGAAGAGGGTGGGTAGCCACTGCTGGTGCAGCTACAGTCTTCGCTTCATTCTTCCGCTCGGGAATGGGTTCGTCTTGTGGGGCTAGCGGAAGTTCAGGTTCTTCCTCGAAGGGCACTGTAGTGCATTTTGGTAGAAAAGGAGTCAATCAGTAGGCGAGGGCGAGAGTGCAGCGTGATGAATAACTCCACAAAGACAGCTCGAAGACGTTGAAATTGAAAAAAATAGAGGAAAGAGAGGGGAGTAGAACGACGAAGCATCTTGATCAAAGAATAGGAATGGCAAAATTGGAGCAGCAAGAAAGAACAGAACAGAAGAAAAGGAGAGACACGTACATGCCATCAGGACGACCGGTTTAACCTCAGGAAAATCTGTGACAAGCGATGATGGAGCTTTTAGACTCTTTTTCCTTCGCAAAAACAACGACTAAAAGAGGAACTTATGATGGGCGTGTACCTTCAGCAGGCAAGCCAATAACGTCCTTACGGACAAGTCGAGAGCCAGTGGTGATTTTTTTAACAAGTTTTCCTTTTGTTTTCACATCTCAGTCATATCTCTTTGCAGAAAAGCGAAAAGGAAGCAAAAGCAGAGAAACAAAGAGGAGAGAGTGAGGTCCAAAGTGAGAACGAACCTCTGACGACCACTATGTCGTTGTTACTTAGTTCTTGAATGGTGTCCTTTCCCAAAACGCATTCCCAAAACTTCCCGCTATCCCTCTCGCATGGAACCGCCGTCTCCTCTCCCTTCCTCTGGAGATACCAAGAGGGCCGCATGATTTGATTCACGGTGAACTGAAAGCCTTGCGCCTCATGAGCATGCAAGGAGTCATCTTTGTGCATATGCTTGAAGTGGACGGTGAAAAGGTCTTGCTCCACACCTTCACGGTGCGGGCCGAAAGGGTCCGTCACCTCGAAGGATGGAGAGGGAGAGGCGGACACCAGGGCCGCCAGACACAACAAAACGAAGCAGAGACCCCAACCCGAGGTTCTCTGCATCCTGCCGGAAGGCGGCATCTCTCTATCTCTGCTCTTCGCTTCGCTTCTCCCCCCTTTTTTCTGTTTTCTTCCTCTTCTTTTCCTTTCTTTGGTTCACCTCGTTAAAATTCCTATTTCTTAAAAGTTTAATAAATAAAAGCGCGAGACAAAGTTGTCCACGTACTGTGCTGAAGCGACGCGCGCGGCGTTTCGGATTGGCTCCTTAAAAGTTAATGACATCCAATCATAATCAAGCGGAGTTCCACAAATGAAATTTCCACCTCTCTCCTCTCCTCTCTCAAGTCTAGCCCCGCCTAATGGAACCGTTTCTCCCTTTGCGCCAGCTCGAAACGTGCGCGATCCTCCTTGGCGCGATCCTCCTCTCCCAAGGCCTCAAAGGCGATGGCTCTGTCCCAATAACACTGGAAGAGCGAGGGATCGGTCTTCAGCGCGTTGGAGGTATCGTGGATAACTCCCCACCACTCCCCCTGTCTCTGCTGGCACTTGGCCCTGTAGTAGAGCGCCAGGGCGCGGTGCCTTGGGGAATCGTCGGCGGCCGTTATGACTGTGGCGAGGTCCAGGAGGGCCATATCCGTATCCCCCAATTCGATGTAGGCCGTTGCACGTTTCAAAACGGTATCATAAAAAATTGGGGAGTGTTGAAGCTCTGTTGGGGAAAATAGAGAATGAGAGAGAGAGAGAGAGAGAGAGAGAAAGAGGTGAAGAGAAAAAGATAGAAAGAGGAGGAGAGATAAAGATAAAAGGAAGAGGAATAAAGTACGTTCTATAGTGTCAGCCGAAAAGCGTTCGTAGTAGTCTGGATACTTCTCGTAAAATAAAGAATAAGCAGCTATCGCCTCCGCATATCGCTCTTTAGAATATCAGACGATTAGAAGAGAAGAGAAAAGAAAAGAAAAAGAAAGTAAACATACTCATCCGCAGCAAACAGTCGCCTTTGGCACTCATCGAAGGGGCATACTCCACCCCAGAGAGAGCGATGCTCTTCTCAAAGTCATCAGTGGCATCATTCCATCTTGCCTGGGCCATGCGGGCCTTGCCTCTGCCGTACATCAGCTCGGCGGCCACCCATTGGTCCCCTTTGTCGGGTTTGCTTCCGACAGTCCGTTGCAATGCTGCCACTCCCTCCGTAAAGTGTTTCTCGGCTTCTTCTGCTTCCCCATTATCTAAATGCATGAAGCCTAACCTATATGGTATATTATTTGTTAAAAGCGAAACAAAGATGCAAAACAATGTGAAGTCTTCTCTCTGTGTTCTACCTCTCCTCATCATCTTTCTTCTGTTCTAAAGACAAGTAAAGCCAAACAAAAGAAAGCGAAAAGAGCCTAAAAAACAAACCTTTGGTGGGCGGCAGAGCAATCATTCCAAAGCTCAAGGGCGTCCTTGTAATGCCGTCTAGCGGACTCCGCATGGCCGCTGCGCTCCTCACATTCGCCTTGCTTCACCACCAACAGACTGCATCGCTTAGGAATGGACATCAGAGTGGTGTCCGACGACGGGGATGATTGTTGCAATACAGTGTCGCTTTGTTGCTGGGCTTCAACCATCGACCGGCAGCGTTGGTAGAGGTCGATGGCTGTATTGTAGTTGCCGGTAGCCAGGTGCATGTCTGCTAACTTCTCTGCGAATAGGTTTTTTGTGTGTTGGTACGCGTAATGTTAGGGAAGAAGGAGGAGGAAGAGAAGAGACATGAGGAAGGAGGAAGAGAGAAAGAGAAGAATCGAGGAAGGTGAAGAGAAGATAGAACGAAAGAAGCGAACGAGAGAAGTGGAGAAAAGAGAAGAGGATGAGAGAGGAGAGAATGAATACCAAGCTTAAGAGAATCACTGGGGCGAGAGCGGGCGCACTCCTCCATTTTGGCTATGGCTTCCTCCGCTTTGCCTTCCTCCCAGAGCAGCATCGCCGCTTGCTCCTGAGGGTCGCTCACCTCCGACTGCGATGGCGGTGGAGAGGGCGTCTCCTCTGAAGGAGGAACGCTCAGCTCTGCCTCTGGGACGTCCTCCTCCTCCGTGGAAAAACGAGAAGCGGAAGAGTAGTTGCAAGAAGCTGTTGTGAATAAGGAAGTGGCCCCGCTGCCGCTTTGAAAAGGGGGAAAGAGAGGGATGATGTTTGGCCGACGGGGATGGAGCGAAGGAGCTGGCCTCGACAAAGATTTCCATTGAAATCGAGTAGTAGTAGCGGTGGTCGAATAAAAAGAAGAAGAAAGAAGAAGCGGTGCCGTTCGAGTGTGCGTTTGAAAAACAAGAGAGAAAGAGGAGGAGGAAGAGAGAGACACCGGCCGTGGGAGCGATTTCGTCCGGCACAGGAGAAAGCCTCGTCGCGACGTCCTCGTAGCGACGCGCATCTTTTTCTTTTCTTTTCTCGCTCGTCGTTTTTGTCGACAAAGCAATCCAACAATTATCGAACTCGGAGTGCGATAATTTAATTTTTGTCGACGAAATAACGATAGGAGTAAAATCTAATAGGTGTGTTGATTCTATTAGGGTGAATCTCAGTGTCAATATAAACTAGAAAAAAAATGAGAAGAGAGATGAGAAGGATTTCGCAGCCGCCAGGACGACTTCCGAGAGCCTTCCGTCCCGCCGGAAGCTCGCTTGGTGGAAGTCACACTGCGCCCTCCTCCTCCTCATGGGCGAGCAGAGGCAACCACACGCCACTTTTTAGCTTCCTTCCACGACGTCGACCCCCTCCGTCTTCTTGGTTTTTAAGCTCTTCTCCCCTCACTCCTCTTTCTTCTCACCTCTTCTCTTCTCTCTTCTCCTCTTTTGCCCCGTCTCTCTCCCTCTCTACCCCTCTCGATGTTATACTTCACTCTCTTGCATTTTTGATTTGATTTTTTTGTTTGCTGATTGTTTTCGCTTTATGTGACACAAAAAGGCGGTCGATGTGGACCGGTCCTCCTCTGCGATCGTCTGCCCGTGAACTGCCGCTACGCTGGGCTCCTTCTACACTCTTAACTGTACGCTCTCTCTCCCCCTCTCCCTCTTCTCTCTCCTGTCCCTTCTCTCACTCACACACGCTCCTCTCTCACTCTCCTCTCTCTTTCCTTGTTCTTTGGTTCTCTGCCGTCTTCTCTTCGTCTCTCCTCTTCTCTCTCACGAACAACAACTTCGTTCCTACAGGCCACAGCACTGACTGCAAGTGGGGCAGCCTACTGGCATTTTCATAACACTGCCCACGCGGATGAACCCCCTGCCTCATCGTCGTCAGAGGAAGAGCAAGGGACATCCACGAAAGCAGAAGAGCAAACGGAAAAGGACGAACCCATTTATGTTGACCCACCGGCCACTTTTCTTCTTGTCTTTAACGAAGAGGTTAGTTCTCTCTCTCTCTCTCTCTCTCTCTCTCTTTTTCTCTCTGTTTTTCTATTGTTATCTTCTCTTCTCTTGTCACACTTTGAACCATCCAACATAGAAGGAAAGAATGAAGAAGAAAAAGAGATAAAGAAGAGAAGAGAATTGAAAGAGCGAAGCAGAAGTTAACCTAGGTTTTTGTTTGGTCCTTGTTCAGGACCTCTCTCCAGAACTCGAAAGCACGTTGGCCAGCAAGCATGGCATCAAACCTCGTTTTCTTCACTCAGGGATGCACCTCAAAATAGACGGCCATGAGCCTGCTTCTGATGTGAGATACATGCTCTTCGTGGAAGATCCGAAGGTTTTTGTCGTCATTCGTTCTATCTCCTCTCTCTGTCTCTCTGTCTCTCTTTCTCTCTCTCTTCAAAACACCAAAATAGCAATAATAATAAAGAAAACAACTGTGTTGTTTACTGGCAGACTCACCAATTGGAGAGATACATTCTTCCATCAACGGACGGTCACATCGATGAAGACGACATTCTGAAGTTTTTGGAAGACGCAAAGAGCGGAAAATTGGTTAGTTCTCATTCTCTCTTTTTTTTTTTTTGAAAAAAACTTCTCTTGTCTCTTGACTTTCTTTATGCTTCAAGCAACATTTTCTTACCTCTTATCGTATACAGACCCCGCACCACATTTCTCAGGAGTTGGAAGAAGAGGAGATCATCCAAGAGGATGATCCACTGATCCAAATCAACGCAGAGCAATTGCATACATTTTTGCAACAGCGAGAAGCAAAACTTCGACCGCTTCAAAAGCCACCATCACCCAACCAACTCAAGAACAATTCGCCATCTCCAACAACAGAAAAACATCTCGCCACCGACAAGAAGAAGTCGAAACAGAAGAACATGAAAGATAAGGGCAATGACGAAAAGGAGGCGAACAACATTTTAACTTTATTGGAGACCAAAGACGTTTTTGTAATTGTGGGAGAGTCTCTTCCCAAACGGTTGGCCAAGTATCTTTCGTTGTTGTTCGGAGAAGACGTCGCTGTTGTCTATGTGAACCCGATGATGAACTCTTTGGACTCGCGATACTTTCCAGAGAGCAACATTGAGAACTTCAAGTTCTTTCCAAAAGCCACTTCGTCTCCTGCGGAGCAAAGAAAACGGTTCTCTTCATTGTTGGCGGAAAGGAAAAAGAAAGGGCAGCAACTGTTTGGTTCATTTGAGAAAGGGTTCTTTTATGACGGTAGAAGCGATCCCATTTCCTTTATGTGTGAACTTACTGGGTACCTTTCTTGTTCTTGTTCTTCATGTTCTAGATTCTCTCTCTCTCTCTCTCTCTCTCTCTCTCTTCTCTCTTGTTAACCCCTTGACATAACATTATTCAGACAAGACAAAGAAGGTTATGAGAACCGTTTGAAGGTAGTGAAGCTAGAAAAAAGACTTCAATACATTAGTGCTCTTTCTCGGTCTCTCTCTATGAAGCTCATGGACACTGCTGCGCATTTCTATGAGCTCAAAGACTATGATTCCCTCCTCGATTCTTTCGTCTCTAAACTAGAAAAATCTTTAGAGGGGTCTACAGGTATTTATCTTTTTGCTTTTGTTTCGCTTTTTCCTTCTTTACTTACTGTTCTTCAAAGAAATGATGTTGGATGGGGTGCGATCTGTAAACACGCAAGAAGAACTAGATAAGATCGTCCAAACTCACTTTGGTGAGCATAACGAGGAGGGACAAATAGAAGCTGAAGAAAGCGATTTAACAAAGGTGAAGGAAGAGAAGCAAAAAGATTTGATCGTTTTTGTCACACAGAAAGGATGCGTTCACTGCCCTACCTACTATCACAGAGTGGCTCTTATTCACAAGAGAAAACCGCACCTGGATATAGTGCATTGTCCTGTCGAGGTTTCTATTTTCCTTCTTTTTTTTTGGCGCTTTCCTCTTTTTTTCGTGCTTTCGTTTCTCTAGTTCTCCTTCTCTTCTCCTCTCCTCTCTCCTCTTTCTGCTATTTGATCACTAAGTGATTTGTTCTCTGCTCTTTTTTCTCTTTTATTTCCTTTTTAACTTGTTAAAATCGATTTTTTAAATCAGTTATTCCCAAAGTTGGAGGGTACTCCCGAGTTTCTTATTTATGATCGAGAAGCAAAAGAGTTTGTGGTGTTAGACGACAAACAAAAGACAGAATTACTTTCTCTCAAAGGTACAAAAGCACACAAAAAACAGAAGCAACAAGAAGAGAAAGAGGAACAGAAAGAAAACGAGACCAACAACGACAAAAAGCTACGTTGAATGCTTTTCCTTTATTACCTACATCTTTAATTGTTACACATTCTCTCTCTCTCTCTCTCTCTCTCTCTCAATTTGCCTTTTCGCCTTCTTTGTAGAAGTTTACAATCACTCCTGATTTATACATGACAGCCGCTCCTCCATGTACCAAACGCAAGTCTTGGCCAGGAACAAGATCCCAACACAATCCTTCCCTTACCAACACTGCCAAAAATGTTACCATCTCCGCAAACGCAAACTGGATAAGTAATACCATTTCTGCGTGAGTGAAACAAGGCAAGAAGAACGAATGACAAAGGCAGAAGCAGAGGAGGGAAAAAAGAAAGTGAGAAACCTTCATTCCAACACAACTTCGAATGCCTGCCGCAAAACTCATAAAGCTGTTCCTGTCATCGTTCTTGTACTTTGTCGAATAAGCCTCAGACTCTCGGTAGAACCGATCCGGATCAAAACACTTCAACAGAATAGGCAATGAGTCAACTATCCAACAACCACAACACAAAACAAACCAGCCACCAACACGACACATAATACTCTACCTCAGGGTCAGTGAAAGCCAAACGATGAACGCCCTGATAGCTGGTGACGATAGTCTCTCCGGGAAGAACGGTGTAAGGCCCGAAGCAGATTGGCTGGACTGCCTCTCGGAAGGCTACATAGACTGGCGGCCTGTACCGCAGCACCTCTTTAATAACTGCCATACAATAAGGTAGGTCTTGTATCTGTATTTGTTTTCGTGTTAAAACGTAAGAGGGGAGAGAGACTGCAGAAGAAGACAACTTACGTGATCATAAGTCAGTTCAGTTCCATCAGGGACAACCGAACGAACCTCCTGTTGAATCTTTCGCCACACTTCCGGATGCTCAGGAAGTATCCTCATCACAGAACTTAACGTTGTCATCACTGCAATTGAAGAGTACAATTTCAGTCTTTCTCTTTCATTCCTTCATTTATCCTTTCTTTATTAGACAGGTAGATAGGGACGGAAAGCTAACCTGTTTCATGACCAGCAAGAAGAAGGTTGATCAAGTTGTCGATAATGGTGATGTCGTCGATGAGGAAGCCGTCCTCTCCTCCGGCCTCCTCCAACTCCTCCGCCAAACGCAGCAGTATCAGCACCACCGTTGCTGTATGTTGCTTCTCTGAGGTGAAGTTCTTTCTCTCCTGTTTAAAGAAAAGGAAGACGATAAGAAAAGCAACCACAGCGAGCAAAAGAAGAGGAAGCGAGAAGTGCGAAGAAAAGGAAACGAACGAGATACCTCGCGAGTACGGTTCAGCAAGTCTTGCAACGTTTGTCGCAGCTTAGCTTTGGCCTCAAAGGCCTTGGACAGCGGGGAACCTGGGAATTTGAAAGGGAGGCTTATGAACGCCTTGAACCACACTTGCACTGTTTCCAAAAGTTCTTTGTTTGTGGCATCTTCTTTGTTTATCATACTGTGCTTAACAGGATTAGTCAAAGCAGACGAGGAAGACGGAGAATATGTCTTTACCATCCATAGACCGTTTCGTAGGTCAACAGACGCAACAAGTCAATCATGGTGTGCGGTCCCGGAGTGCTGGCCCACTCTCGTACGTGCTTCTCGACGAAGTATCTCATCGTGCCGTAATAGTTTCGCATGACGGAGGTGGAGAAGAGGGTGAACAAGGCTTTCCGCACGACGGTGTGCTGGGCGCCAACCGTGGTTCCAATGGCTTTACCGAACAGGAGACGGATGTGGTCGGGAAGCCAGGCTTGAGTCTTAGGGAAAAAGAAAAAGGATCTTAGCTGAAAGAACAACTGAAGTAGAAAAACTCAAAAGGAGTATTTACTTCTTTTCCATCAGCCGCAAACACACGTTTCACATCTTCGGGTTCAGCAGTGAGGAATATCTCTCTGTTCCCTCAACATTAGAAGAGGAAAAACACGAAGACAGAGCAAAGGATGCAACACGACGAACCTTCCGAACAGCGACAGCCGTGTCCTGTTGCCGTACAAATCGAGCCGGTGTAACCAGGTCTTCTCCGCAACCTTAACGAAAAACATGGCGAACACCTCTCCAACTATTGGCCAGCTCCAATAGGGAGGGGGCAGCCTCCCCTCTCTTTTCCTTCTCCACCATTGCAAAACGCCCACGAGGAGGTATGCCGAGGGTGCGGCAATAGCCAGGAGCAACAGAGCTGCAGACCAGTTCATACCGTACGCTCGGGTTGAAAACGGGAAACCAAAAGGATTCAAGACAAGCAAAGTTCTCTTGCTGCCACTGTGTTTGAAAAAACCGTTACCAAGCACTTTATATGGGACCGATAAGCCAACCCAAAAAAAAAGGTACAACAAGCACGTTACCTAGATGGAGAGATAGCGACCTGGAATGTTCCCTTAAACCGTCCACTGGTCACCATGCAGCTTATTTGGCGAAACGGCGAAGGTTTATCTATGAAAGGTAGGTATCTCGGGGCTGCTCACGCCATCCGAAGTTTACTCAAAATATTTTCCTGGAAACAATTTGGTGGTGCACCAAGGGTAGTTCTCACCCTTGATGCACCACCAGAGAGAGGGAGAGAGCTTTACAGACCAAAAAAAAAAATAATAATGGAAATGATCAACAAAAAGAAAGAAGCATTGGAGGCTACCTTGCACGCTTTCATGCGCTGGAAGAAACAAAACCGCGCTGCAAACAAAAAAAAAGGTGCTCTCACGCTCTTCTTGCGGCATGGCACCCCCTATGAACGAGTCTTGAACGCTTTCTTGAAAACGGCAAAGAAGAAAAGAGAAGAAACGGCATGGAAAAAGAAGCTGTTCTCTTTCACAGACGCGCAACCACGCCCCAAAATGGAATATGGGTCGACATGCAACCTATTTGAGGAGCGCGCCCGTTGAGCAAAGAGCGCCTCCCTCAGGTGGATACCGGTCATTGGTTGCCTCCTACCTGACGAAGATCGGACCGAAGCAAGCAAAAGTGGAGAAAGGACAAAACACACAAAACAAACGGACAAGACAAAAAATAAACAAAGCAGTTAGACTCGCGCGTAGCCTGCGGACCGGAGAGAATGTTTTTCTGTGATATTGAGGTGGTGGAAACGACCATGGTCAAGCTGAAGGGACCCAACGCCAAACCGAGGAGCATTCCCTTGGCCCCCGTCGACAACTGCATGATCTGCACGTTGGCGCCGATCGTCATGATATACGAGAAGCTGGACACCACCTACCTCCTGGAAGGCTTGCAACACACGATTGAGAGTTATCCCGACTTTGCCGGCGAGCTTCATTGTGATGCAAGGGGGCGTTGGACCTCCGAGTGCACCAACAAGGGCGTTCGATTCATTCGTGCCAAGACTACGGCTACCATCCTCGAACCCTTGAGAAACGTCGCCAACGAGGAAGACGTTCCCAATGCTGGAATCATTCCCATCAATATCGCTGGCGTGGAACAGGAGGACCCGAGGGACCCGGAGACCAGACCCCTCACCGTCCAGGTCACCGAGTTTGCTGACGGTGCGGTCAGTGTGGCCGTCCTCATCCACCATAAAGTAACCGATGCCACCACCGTCTTCCTCTTCTTTTGCAACTGGAGCAAGGCCTGTAGCATGCTGGCCAAAGGTGTGCCTATTCAGGATATCCCTCGTGCGATATGTTGTCACGACAAATCTCTGCTCGCCCCTCGGTACAAGGTACCAAAGTTCCCTCATCCTGAGTACGCGGCAAGAGCCCCAGCCGAAGGAGAGGGAATACCCCCTCCGGCAAGGTTCGATGAGTGCCTCGCCAAGATGTTTCCTTTCTCGCGGGAGGCGCTGGAAAAACTCAAGGTGGCGTTCTCAGACCCAGCGAAGGGCTTTAGAGCCACCTCGAATGACGTCATTATGGCATTGATAGTCAAGTCTGTGACGAAGGCGAGACAACTTCCTCGCAATACGGTGGTTCCCATTGGGTACAGATTCTCTTTTCTCCCTCTCTCTCCCTTTGGCTCTCCGTTTGTCTGTTTCTCTGCCTCTGTCTTTTCTTCTGGTTCTCTGTCTTCGCTGCACCTCTTCGTGTTTCTAATCTCCTTATTTCCGACCATCCCATTCTTCTACTCCTTCATTCCTGTTCTTCTTCTAGATGGTCAGCTGATGCGCGTAAGCGTTTGCCCTACTTGCCGATTGAGTATTGCGGTAACGCTGGTTTCACGGTGGCCATTTTCCCAACGGCAGGAGAGATAGAGGACATGTCCTTCCAAGAAATGGCAGAGTTGATTTCCAAAACCACCAAAACAAGGAACCAAGAGTACATAGAGGACACTCTGGTATGGATGGACTCACAAGAGGATCTCACCTACCTCTCCACTGATCTGCCTGCCTTAAACGTCGGGATAGCATTTAGCAATACTGGAACGCCTGACCCCAGGCTAGTTGACTTTGGGCAGGGCAAAGCCCCATTCTATTTCGGTACCCAGAGTTATTCTCTTGATCCTTCATACGTTTCTCTTTCTCTTCGCGCCCCCTCTCACAGCTGACGATCTGTTACCAAAAACATAGGGTTCCCTCCAATCGCTTTTGATGGCCTCTGCCACGTCTTCCCAGACAACAATGGCGGCAGGAAGGCTTTGCTTGGCCTACGCACCGAGCAGATGTTGCGTTTGGCCGAAGATCCAGTGTTCAGGAAGTATTGTCCCCCCACTCCCCTCACCATGAGGAGCGATCCGGTGAAAGCCAGGCTCTGAAAAGACGGCTCACGGCAAGCACGACGCTCCTCGTAGGGGAGATCGATTCCTTTTCCTCCCGCAAGCAAAAATTAAAAAAAAATCTTGTTTTGTCGACATTATTTCATGTCGTCACGAAAATAAAGCTGAAGTGGTGACATCACCCATCGCATAAAAGGTAGTTTCCAAAATTAAAATTTTCTTTTTTGACCCCCCATTCTATTTTTATTTGCGCCTCCTGTGCGAGAGAGAAGAGAGGAAAAAAAAGAGAGGGTGTGCGTTTTGGTGGTGGTTTGGCAACTGTTGGAACTTGGTTTTCATAAAAAAAAAAAAAAAACACACACACACAATCGCGAAGTAGAGACTGTTTTGGTGGTTGCTTTTAACTTGCGACAACAAGCGCGCTGAGTAAATAGAAGTTTGGTGTGGGTGTAGAAGAGGTAAGAGTGTTTTCCTTTATTTTATTTATTATTTTTTTTGTTTTGCTGTCTCTATATCAAAGATGGTTTCGTGTTTATTGTCCTAATCGAACGCCTATTCATTTTTTTGTACTTGATGCATTCAATCACAAAAAAACAAAAAGGGTTGTTTCTTTGACACAAAACAAAGACAAACAACAACAACAAAAAAATGGCCCTCATCTTAACGATCCACTTCCCCCCTGGCATTTCCACCGGCTCCAAACTGGTCAAGTTCAAAGCGGATGACACGGTGGAGGAGGCCATCAAGGAGATCATAACCTCCAACAAACTGGCGATGAAGCCCAATGACTACCTGCTCTACTTGCCACAAAGCGGCGAGTGCCCCAAACCACGCTGGACGCACCCCAGCGAAAAACTGAGTTCTTACAACCTCTCGCAAAAGGTATGCGCTTCTCTCTTATTCCTTTGAACTTTCTTCCTTCATTCGTTATTTCATTCTGTCTTCTCTCTCTCTCTCTCTCTTCTCTCTCTCTTCTCTCTCTTCTCTCTCTTCTCTCTCTCTCTCTCTCTCTCTTCCTTGGCCTCACCGCTTTTGCTTCATACTTCTTGACTTTCTTCTGGCTTCTGAAAAACAACAAACCGCTGTATTTTATTTCTTTTAGAGTTCAGCAAGGCTTGCTCCAAAGAATCAAGTGGTCAAAGTCTACTGCCAGGGCAAAATGAAAACGGCTCTCTTCAATTACTGCGACTACACAGTGGGCCAGTGGCTCCCTTTCCTCGCAAAGAAATTCGACATTGAAGATCCTTCAGCTTGGTGTCTTTATATCTCAGGCGAGAAAGAACGTTGGTATTCCTTTCTTGGTTCTCCTTTTTCAATTTGTACTCATAATTTTTTAGCTCTCAAGGGTGACGTAACATTGTGTGAGCTTGGTATTCATCCCCCTCCAGACATTTACTTCGACTTGCGGCGACCGGACGACGCTGTAGAGGAAGCCAAGTACGGTTCTGCTGCTGGCAAAAAGAAGAAACGACCTCCTACTACTGGAACTCTACGTGATCGTTCTGCTGGAGAAACTAAATCGATCACACTCGTTAATCTTCAGGTGCGGAATAACAAAAGTAAACTCGACAGACGAGCGAGAGCAGAAAAGCAAACAAAAGATGAAAAGAAAGGAGAGAGAGAGAGAGAGAGAGAGAGAGAGAGAATAAAGCTGCGAAAAACAGTGACGAGTAAACCGCCAAGTGAGATTAGTAACTCCTTATTTTAATTGTTTAGGCACCAGCACAATCCCTCACCGAGGCCATCAAAGCGGGTTGGTTTTGGAAGCAGAACAAACGGCGGTTCGAGAAACGCTGGTTTGTTCTTCATGCCAATCATCTCTTCTACTACAAAGGAGACAGAGACCCAAAGCCAGCCGGTGTAATCAATCTCTACGGCGCCTACCGCATCAAAGATGGCCCTAAGAAGCGTAACATGCACATATGGGAGCTAGTTCCCACTACTGCTGCTGGCATGAAGCGAGGCAACTACATCCTTGCCACCGAAAGTGATACAGAGAAGAAGGAATGGTTGGATGTCATACAGCAAGCAATTGATGGTAATGCGATCGCCGAGTCCTCTTCCGGCGGTGGTACCTCTTCTTCTGGTGCAGGGAGCACTCCCCGCTTGGATGAACCCGTGGAAGCCTATTTATCACCAAGGCAGGGATTGGCCGTTCTTGGTGGGCGAGATCCTGTTCCAGGAAAACCAAAGAAAGGTATGGACGAGTTGTTTTTGTATTTTTTAAAAAAATTGATTAACTGACTTAGTTTGTCGTTCAAGGAGCGAAATTGTTTGGTGGACCGTTGACAAATGCGGTGGAAAAAACGGATGGTTCTGAGCTTCCCGCTCTTGTAATTAATTGTATCAAGTACATAGAAGAACGAGGTATAGCGTTCGCTGTTCTCCATTTTTCTTTCCTGCATGTTTTTCTCATCTTGTTCATCCAGCAATGACTACTACTGGCATATTCCGTTTATCCGGAAGTTCCACCCTGATAGAAAAATATGTTGCACGCTACGATAAGGGTATGCAGCTACTTTCCTATCTTTTTTTTTGTTAAATAACAAGTTACGTGGTGATAATAAAGGAGAGGATGTGGATCTGTCGGTCGAACGGGATCCTCACTGCGTTGCGGGCATCCTCAAATTGTATTTGCGCGAACTGGAGGACCCTGTCATGACCTTTCGGCTCTATCCGTTGTGGATAGGCTGTGCAGGTATGAGAGCTGTTACGTATCGTTCTCTAAAAGTTCTTAACTTTTCATTTCTCAGCAACAAAGGACAGAGCTGTGCAATTGAGTTACGCGAGGCATTTACTACGAAGAATGCCCCCTCTTAACCAAGCATTGTTAGAATATCTGCTGCAGTTCCTGCTCAGAGTGGCGGAGTACAAAGATGAAAACAAAATGGAGCTTCACAACTTGGCCACAGTGTTAGCGCCCAATCTTCTTCGCAAACAAGAGGCTAACGCCATTGGCATGGTCGTTGATACTCCCACCATCAACAGCATCGTCAATACTCTCACACGCGACTTTGAGTACGTTTTCAGGGTACGATGCTCCATCTGTTTTACGTTAGATATTTGGTTTGACTGTTTTCGTTCTCATGTTTCTTCTTGCTTTTTCTGTCACTTATTTATGTTTTGCTTTGATTTTTGTTGGACAAATAGGGAAAGCCAATTGACAGCTCGTTGACAGGAGAAGGCACGGCTGCTTCGTGCTGCAAAGCTCTTTATGACTACGAAGCCAAGTCAGAAGACGAGATCAGTTTCAAGGCTGGCAACGTCCTTAAAGTCATACACGAACGAAATGACGGTTGGTGGATAGCAACTTACAAAAGTACGAATACCTCTTACTTTTGTATTTAAGTTAGTATGCTGATTCTCTCTCTCTCTCTCTCTCTTTCAGACCAATTTGGTAGAGTACCAGCTTCCTATGTGAAGAAGTGGTCTCAAAAACAGAGCGAGGAATTTACGCGAAGACAACAATACAAACAACGGCAATCTCGCATCGCAGAAGAGAGAGCCGAGCTGGCCAAGGCCATAAGCAAGCTGAAAGCTGAGAAGGCTTCTCTGATGGAGCAGGTTGACAGTTTGCAGCTCAAAAAACAAAACTTGGATAGAGAGTTTTATGGTGTAAAACAAGTATTGGAACCCATTCTGAAAACATGGCAGGCGGAACGAGAGAGCAAAAAGCAAGAGGCAGGTGGACCTGTCACTAGAAAACCTCCCAAGGACTTTTATATCATCGTTGAGGACTTTATCAAAGAAAGCGAGGACCATCGACGAGCCTTAGAGAGCGTAGACGCCACAAAAGATGTTTTCCTTACAAGGTTTCCTCCTTCTTCCCTCATTGTTCCTTCCCTCTTCCCTTCTCGCTCCTCCTCTTTACCTCTCTCTCTCTCTCTCTCTCTCATTCTTTTTTGCTCACTTCTTTTTCTTACAACTCCAAAAATTGAAGTTTGGAGATGTTTTTAGGAGCACTCCCATCAAGCGGTCCTTCCTCAGCCGCCAGCAAGAAAGACAGAAAGAAATACGACCCGCTCCGATTCACCATCGAGAGCCTCAAAGCCAAAACAAGGACAGAGGCCTTCTCCCGCCTAACCCTAGCTCAAAAGAAGGAGGACATTGTTCGCGACCTCAACGAGCTTCTATTAGTGCTACAGTTCTCCGTCAAGAAAACCATTTTCGATTTGGGCGATCAGCCAGTAGCACAAACTACGATGATGATGCCCTCTCCTCGCTCTGCCCCTTCTGCCTCTTCTTCTCTGAAACAATCTACAGGTTCTGCTTCTTCTAAACCCTTGACTTCTCCTCGCGGTGGTGTCAATCCTTTTGGTGGCGCTGGCTTGATGTCTGAACTGAGTGGAGGTACTTATATTTCTCTCTCTTTATCTTTCTCCATTTTGTTACCTTTTCTTGCTTTCTTGTTCTTCGTTTCTTTCTTTCTTTTTCGCTTGTTGAATTATTTGCTTAATAATTTTATTTATTCTGTGTTGAAACAGCATTGAAAAAGAGTATACCCCCGCTAGGACCTGGCAACAGCGGTGCTGCTGGACGTGCAGGAGGTGGGGGACCACCAGGAGGAGGAGGTCCCCCTGGTCCGGGACGCCCCGCTGGTGGCCTCAACGGGAAAGCCAGTTTAGACTCTTCCATTCAACAACGGGTGGTCCCGCCCGGTGCAAGCAGTGCCGGTGCAGGAGGTGGTGGTCCGCCTCCCTCTCGTGCGCCGCCAAAACCAGCACCAGCGGCACCCATGACGGCAGCAGGAGGAGCGCCCCTAGCACCCGGTCGGCAACCGCCTCCGCGGCCTCCTGGTCGTGGTGGTTTTAGCGGATCGACTTCAATGGGCGTATGAGAGAATAAGAATGAACGAAGCATGGTGGAAAAGTAAGCTTTTGAAAAAAAAAAACCTCTTCTTCTTCTTCTTCTTCTTCTTCTTCTTCTTCTTCTTCTTCTTCTTCTTCCTCTTCTTCTTCTTCTTGTGCTTTGTTTTTGTTTTGTGAGAGTCTCGTTATTTTTTTAACCTCAGTCGGTCGGTTAAGCTTAACGAGGTTAGCTTGTTGCTGTTCTCCAAAGGTACTCTGCGACCAAAGGGGTACAACCGCGCCCATCGGCAGAGCATTAGGCAAACAGACTTGAAAGAAAGAGTCACAAGAAGGAAAGAAAAAGAAAGAGGAAATGGGACCGGCAGACAAGAAAGAGGGAGAGGAGAAAAGCACAGCCCTTCCCTCCCTTCTCCAACCTTTTGCACACTCCACCGCCTGCAACCTCTCCTTCAAAGGTTTGACATGCTTGCCGAGGGAGTTTGGCCAGCTCACTGCTCTCACCCTCTGCTACCTCTCCGGCAATCGACTGACCTCTTTGCCGAGGGAGTTTGGCCAGCTCGCCGCTCTCACCCTCTGCTACCTCAACAACAACAAGCTGACCTGCTTGCCGAGGGAGTTTGGCCAGCTGCGCGCTCTCACCTGTTGCGACCTCTCCCACAACGAGCTGACCTGCTTGCCAAGGGAGTTTGGCCAGCTCACCGCTCTCACCGAGTGCCACCTCTCCTACAACGAGCTGACCTGCTTGCCGAGGGAGTTTGGCCAGCTCCGCGCTCTCACCCTCTGCAACCTCTCCAACAACAAGCTGAGCTCCTTGCCGAGCGAGTTTGGCCAGCTCCGCGCTCTCACCCTCTGCAACCTTGACAACAACAAGCTGAGCTCCTTGCCGAGGGAGTTTGGCCAACTCATTGCTCTCACTCACTGCTACCTCTACCACAACGAGCTGACCTGCTTGCCAAGGGAGTTTGGCCAGCTCTCCGCTCTCACCCTCTGCTACCTCCACGACAACAAGCTGACCAGCTTGCCGAGGGAGTTTGGCCAGCTCGCCGCTCTCACGGAGTGCTTCCTCCACGACAACAAGCTGACGTCCTTGCCGAGGGAGTTTGGCCGGCTCACCGCTCTCAACAGTTACACCCTGGATGATAACCCCTTGGCAGCACTGCCTTGCTCAATGGTTTGGCTTCTTCCGTCCATGAAAAGGATCTTCCCTCAACCCTTTCAACGGCAAGAAGCATTTCTCCAACAAAGGAAAGAGAATGAGGAAGAGGAGGAGCAGCAGAAGCAGAAGAGAGTGAAACCCAAGAATGTAAAAAGTTTGTGGCACCTTAGCGGAGAGGCGGTGCTGAGGCACAAGCTTTTGCCCACAGGCCTCTTGACCCCTGTTTCAGACCCGCCCTTCACTCGGCTTTCTGCTTGTTCTTCTTCTTCTTCTTCTCTGAAGGTGGAGAGGATCACACACCAGCAAGGAACCAAAGCAGAACGGAAAGAAGAAGGAGAAGGGAGTGCGGAGGCGGTCATCATGGTGGTGCTGCCGGAAGAAGTGACGGAACGACTGGAAAGGTTGCAGAGAAGGTGTGACGTTTGTGCACAGCTTTTTTTGGAGGAGGAAGCCGAGGCGGGGGAAGAAGATGCAGCAGCAGAAGAAGGGCAAGCAAGGCAAGCAGTGAGAAGGTATTGGGACGAGGAACGAGGAGTTTGGTGGGAGTTGTTGTGTTGCAGCCAAGGATGCTTCCACCGCTCCCTTTGAGGCCTCCACTCGTTCTTCTTCTC
>JAVKOQ010000469.1:0-34813 GCA_031835245.1 Balamuthia mandrillaris | reverse complement strand
AAAAAAACTGAATTGCCGCATGGATACGTCTTTGACGAGAACCTCATATACCTATAAGAACAAACATAGGTATTAGAATACTTTCAAAACAAACATAAAACAAAAATAAATCAAGAGAACTAAACAAACCTACTAAAAAAAATCAATTAATAATAAAACGAAAACAAATGCCTTGAAATGCGACTTAATGCTCGAAAAACTAGATAAAAAACATAACATTAGTAAAAAATTGGTTAATAAAATAAAAAATGAAGAAACCGCATCGACACCAAAACTCATACGAAGCCCGTCGCCCGCGGAGATGTCAAACCACAATAAATTGAAAAAACCATACGTCGTATTAGAACCTAAAAGATGAATGCTATATAAAAAAGCAATACCAGAAACAATAAGACCAAAATGACGTAATAAAATAATATCTTCTTGAGGAATAACAAGACATAAGATCATACACAAAAGTAAAAAAACCAATAAATTAGACACAAACATTACCAAATTCGCAATTAACTCTTATTAATCTGACAATTAAAAAACTATTTGAAAAATAATTTTTGCAAATTTTTTAGACGAATCCCTAAAAAATTAATAACAAAGAAACGTAACAATACATAAATGTTTTGCGAAAATAAAAAAAGCTTATTAGTAAGAAACAAACCATTTAAAAATCCAGGCAACCAAAAATTCAAAACCAAATCATACAATAAAAAAAACGAAATAAACAATAAGGTATATTGATACGAGTATATTAAGAAATCCAATTGTGGCATTTACCAAAAAATAACCTAACCTAAGCTGCTGGTAAAAATTGTCCAACCGAGTTACCCCAGCAATAAACAAAAAAGAATAGAAAAATCCAAACAATGTCAACAAAATGCCAATATCAGATAGCAGCTTCAAAACCAAAATGACGATTTGCGGAAAAATGGCCGGCCAGTAACCTATAAAAACAAACACATAATCAAATAGTTCCCACTATAACATGAAATCCATGAAAACCCGTAGTCATATAAAAAACTGATCCGTAAATACCATCATTCATATGAAACTGTGCCGTGCGATATTCAATAAATTGCCAAAAAAGAAAAAGAAAAGCTAATAACACAGTAACGAACAGAGCAAATAAAGACTCCTCTATACGATTTTGACGAATAAATGCATGACTCAAAGTAACCGTAAAACCGGAAACGACTAAAATTATTGTATTTGCTAATGGAACACCTAGCGGATTAATCGATGGAATTCCTACAGGCGGTCACTGACCACCAACTCAAATACTCGGCGATAAACTCGACGAGAAAAATGCTCAAAAAAACGCAAAGAAAATATAACACTGCTAAAACCGCAACTCTTTGGCAATAGTTCTTCAACACTTTTGTTGCTTCTTCCTCTGCATCTTCTGTCATGGCATGTTGCAGTCTTTTTAACAAACCCAATACACTTCCATCATCCTTCCCTTGTTGTTTGGTATTATTGTTAGTTTCTACTTGTATGAGCAACAACGAGAGGGAGAGAGCAGATGCATGAAAGAGAGAGAACAAACCATACTGCGCAACTTTTTTTCTCCACAGTTGTTGTGCATGAAAGTCACACAACACCACCTGAAAGCCAGCACTTGTCGCCCCGTTACGCTCCACCTTGTCTTTGTCGATCATTACGAAGGGTTGCCACGTAGGTTTTGGGGAGTAGATCGTTGTCGTCTGTGTCTCAAAAAAGTGACGAACAGACGAAAGGAAAAAGCGCACAACTGCTGCTCGTTCCTTGCTAGCAACAGCGAAGGCAACAGGCCAGCTCCGTCCCAAGTCATCTTGCACCACCAGTGCCCAAACGGGGTGATGTGACTTGGATAGCTTGTAGATGCTGTCCAGGCCGACTACATCCTTACCCCATCGCTGAAGCACAGTGACTGCATAAGGCGCGATCAGAAAAATCATCCATGGCCGACGGGCCGCCGTGCGATCAAGGATGTACGTTTCACGGCTCTCCAAAGGTGGGAAAAGGATAGTAGAAGCCAGTTCTGGCCGATTCAAGGCCTCTTGGAGGGCTTCTGCTCTGGTTTGCCCTTTCTTGCCGATTCGCAGTTTTTTCCTTCCGTTGTGGATTACAGTGGCAATCTCCTGCACAGTGGGTACATCCCGAGCATCCTTGACCAGCTCACAAGCGCCCCCCAGCAACATTCGTTGCAGCTCGTGCGCCGTCATTGCTCCTCCTCTCCCATTCATTCCGTCTTCTTTTGTTCCTTGCCCATCCATCTGGCGGAGCCACTGCCGAAGCGCAGGTGTCATAGGCAAAGCGGAAGGCGCGCAAAACCCAGGTCCGTGGCTTTGGGCTTCCTTCTGGATGTAGATGTAGGCAGTGTTTAGCTCATCTCTAAACACCACCCAACGGCTTTGTACTTCACAGTCCTTTAGTTTTTTGTTCTTCTTTCCTCTTGCAGGAGGAGCACAGGCAAAGCCGCCAGAGCAGTGAAGATTCTCGCTGAGTGCAACCTCAAGGCCCCCATTCTTCACCTTCTTGACTTTAGGCGCCACCAACACTTTCACTCCTTCAAGGGTGGTCCGCGGATTACTAAGCACCTTCACTCCTGTTCGCTTTGTAAGCCCACGAGTTGATCTCCATTGGACTCGATAAAAGGTCGGAGCATCCTCTCCACCATTGTACAACCGTGAAAGCTGCTGCAATGGAACCTTTCGTTCAAAAATCCACCCGTAAATCTCGGCAAATCTTTTTTTCTTCGCTTCCATAATGAGAAAAAAAAAAAGGAAAAAACAAAAAGCCAAACAAACAAAAAAGGTGTGTGATGGTTGTGTGTAGCTGTTTCTAGTTGAAAGAAAAAAGTTAAAGAAGAAGACCTTGTTACAACCCAAGAAAAAGTAACGGTAACGTTATTGAAAAAAAAAGGCGGGAACAAAAAGAAAAGTATGGCGGGCAAGAATGGTGAGAGGAATAACCGTTGACCAAGGATACAGCATGCTTTCAATTCCTGACAGTTTCTTTTACAACGGTTATTCCTCTCGCCAAGCAAAGAGAAACACAGTAGCAATGTAACGATAGAGTTACTCATAATTCATGTCACCCTAATAGGTTGGGACTTTTACCTGAGGGGTGGAATTTTTATCGGTGGGGTGGGAAGTTTATGGTCGTGGGGTGGGATATCTACCATTTTTGCTCTTGTTGGCAGGGTTTGCCTTTCTTACACGCTTGCTATCTTCTCAACAGTCTCGCATTGCAACTCTGAGCCGCAAAAAGAATGAGTTTGAGGAGGACATTGTCAAGTTTCAACGATATGCTGAAAAACTGGAGGCCCAACGCAAGGCCTGTATCGAACGCGTGGAAGCCCTTGCCATGCAATGTCAGCAAACCAAGGAGGAGATGGAGCGGGTTGCCGCGGAAAGGGAGGAGCTGGCTTCCATCGTTGCCGCTCAAGACTTGAGCCCCGAGGACGTGGAACGCATCTGTAAGGCCAAGGCCTCTTTGGAGGAGACCTTGCAATCCATCACTGCCCAAAAGGCGGAAGTGGAGAAGACCATTTGGGAGAGAGAGATGAGCATCTCCAAGTGTATGGATGATGTGGAGCGACTCATCTTTCAGTTTAACACCCTGTCGACGGAGCTGCGGCTTACCTCAGTGAAGAAGACCAAGAAGGAAAGGAGAGAAGGAGGGGCAGAGAAGAAAGAAACGGAAGAGACGCAGATATGTTTGCCGGGCTTGTCGTTTAAAGCGCACGCGGCCACGGCGGCGGAGATGATGAATGTCGATTTGAAGGGTCAGGTCAGGACACAGCTTGAAGCTTTTCATGCCTCCCTCGTTAGCAAAGGTAAACGCTTCTCTCTCTCTCTCTCTCTCTCTCTCTGTAAAACCCTAAACGCCCCGTTTCTTCAAACAGTGTACAAAGCACAAGAAACCGAACTGCGGGTATTGGACCAACTGGAGGCAAACGAGGACTTGGTGGCCGAACGGCGCGAAGAAGTACAAACCCTGGAGAACCTCGCCCAAAAGCTCAAACAAACATACCACCAAGAGAAGGAGTCGCTTCTCTCGGCCCTCCGACAAAAGTCCCAACAGACGGAACGTCTGGAGAAGGAGGCGGAACGACTTCGTCAGGAGGCGGAACGCCTCTCGAAAGACAGTCGAGAGAAGCTCTCCGCCACCAATGCAGAGCTGGAGAAGTTGCAGCGAAAGTGCGAGGAGGAGAAGGAGGCCGTGGCGGAGTGCATCTTTGAGACGTTGAACGTGATGATGGAGCACAAGTCGAGCGTGACAACCAGTTTGGAGGCGTTGGAGCGGTATTTAAGGCAGGAGATTGCATTGCTGGAGGCCGCTCCTTCGAGTGCTTCGTACGAAGCTGTGTTGGATGGTATCAAAGGATGAAACAAGAAACAAACGATTTTGCACTTGTAAAACTCTCTTTGAAGAGGAGCATCATCGATGGGGGAGAGCAGCGAATCGAGAGAAGAAGATGAAAAAAAAAAAGGGTTTTTTATCAGGTTAAACGTTGATGATGGGTACAAAGGGAGGAGGCAGATGCAGGCTCCACGGCTGACCGCCACCATTGTTGAGTGTTGTAGAAGATACAAATGACGAAGGTGATGAGGAAGAAGCCGCAGAAGAAAGAACCAAAGGCGGAAGTCGAAAACAAGGTAGGGAAGGGCTGTTTGGCAACTTGCTAGCGTCGCTTCTTCTGCTTCGTTTTCTTCTTGTTGGCTGTTCTGCTTCTTTCTTGCTTTCTTGCTGCTCTTCTTCTTCACTATCTAATACAATAACAACAGGACAACGCGAAGAAGAGCTGCTCGTTGACGTTTGTCCGTTGTTGATGCTCCTCTTTTTTCTCTTTGATGTTGTTGTTGTATCCGTCTTTTTCCGTTTCCGTTTTACTGACGATGAAATTGTTGGTGTCGCTGAGAAGTGGTTGTCATTTTGAAGAAAAGGTGAAGTTGGAGAAGGGAGAAGAACTGAAGGTGCGGATCGATTGTTGTTTAAATTAGAGGTGATTGCAGTTGTTCTTCTATCCACAGCAGAAGAGGAGGAGGGAGAGGAAGTGAAAGGAGAGCATCCTTTAGGGGCGTTGAAGTTGAGAGTGGGAACCTCGGAGCCGGAACTTCCATCACAAGTAAAGTGTTTGCAAATCGGTTTGAACGCTCCTTCTAAATCTATTTTTTTCGTAGTGTTACTACTATAAGAGTAAATGGTTTTGTTAAAAAGTAAACGAACCTTCAACCATGATGTACTTGGTTTTTGGCCGAAGATCAAACGGAAAACGAAGAGAAGGTTGTTCCAACGAAGAAGCACAACCTGCATGTTGCGGTTGTTGTCGCTGTCGTTGCTGAATGGTGTCGTTTTGGAGAAGGTTTGGGGTCGAAGAATGAGGCATGGAAATGGGAATCGGAATGGAAATGGGAGGAGGCGCAAGACAAGGAGAGCCGGCAATAATGGAGATGGGGTCTGCTCCCAGCAACGATGTTGGCACAACACCTGAAGAAGAAGGAGCAGAAGAAGCTTGAAGACAACGTTGAGATGGCATTTGAAGTTGGAGTTTGTTATTACAAGCTCTTTGTTGGGAATGCTGTTGAAGATGAGGAAAGCCTGCCGTAGTTGTTGATTTGAGCTCCGAACAGTGTTTATCCAACCACGGTTGAAATTCTTTAAGTAAAACAATGTAAGGCTAATACAAACAAGAAAGAGAAAGAACAGCGAAAACGAAACTTAAGGAAGGGAAGAAAATAAGGACAGTTGAAAAGGATACTGTTCACATGGTAAATCTTTTTGTTGAGGCTGTATGCCAAGCCAATAAGGGCCAAGCCCGAAGGAGCAGAAACAACATTGTGGTTGGTGGATGGTAGCGGCAAGGAGGAAGAATTGAGGATCCGCTGAAGATGGTGATGAGGAAACGACATGGGAGAAGTACACGAGGAAGATGGCGAAGGAGGAAAACAAAAGGACGGGGAAGGGCTTAAGGTTTTAGCGGATTGTTGGCGAGGACAGGATCTCTTTGTGGTGGCAGAAGAAGATAGATGAGACTTCTTCAGGCTTCGAAGTTGGGAGATAAGAGAACTGTGTTTTCGAAAGAATAATGTGTTAACTACCACAGAAATATTGAGAGAGAGAGAGAGAGAAACCTTTCATTGGATTCGGGATCGGAGGCGTTGGATCGATCGGTAGGAGGATAGAAAGAGGCGGAAGAAAGTGGAGAAGGACAACCTTCGTTGGCGTTAGCAGCGCTGCTGCACGGATAAGAGGAGGAAGAGGAGGAGGTGGATGGAGGAGATAGCGGCGGCGAAACGCCCGATCTCTCAGAGGAGGCGGACCGACCGGCGGCAAGTTGTTGGTTTTGTTGTATGATCTGTCGTTTCTCCTCCGAAGAAATGTGGCGGTCGGTTATCATATGAGAAACCGCGTCGGAGAAGAAAGGATGGACAGTCTGTTTTCCAGATGTGGAAGAGAGAAATGGTTAGTTATTGCTTGCGGAGAGAGAGAGAGAGAGAGAGAGAGAGAGAGAAAGGGGATACGAACAGCGCCAAGAGAACACAATTGCGCGCACAGCTGCTGTCTGAGGGATGCAGAAGTTACATCGAGGTAGAAGGTTTTGCCTTTGAGAAGTCCCGAACTGCTGGCAGTGGCAGGAGAACAGCTCGTTCCGTCTCTAGAAGAGGAGAGAGAGGTAGGCGCCGTTGTGGAAGAACAAAGAGGGCGAGAAGAAGGCGGAGCAACAGGAAAATGGGGATATGGCATGTTGTTGGACGGCTGGACGGCACCCTCAAACGGCGGAGTTAACGTTGAGGAAGAAGGGGAATAAAAGGAGGAAGAGGAGGGCAAAGGCAAGTTAAGGCTCATGCCCAGGTTCACGTTCAAAGGAGAAAGGGGGGGCAAGGTGGACTGTCGTAGGGATTGGGGAGGCGAGGAGAAGCAAGAGGAGGAAATAGCGTTTGGCCGTTGGAGCTCCCCTAGGAAAGCAGGCTGGAGTTGGGGTTGTTGGGAAGGTTCACCCGTTGTTGCCCGATGGTTGACCGGCGACAAAGTGGCGGAGGCGCAAAAGAGCGAGGCGGAAGCACTGGTGTTGGCATTGGCAGAAGTCGGGGGAGGAGTTAAAGCAGGCGCTCGATGGTGCATTTGATGTTTCTCCTGATGTCCTGAAAAAAAATTTCGTGTTTGTTTGTTTTTCTGGTGAGTCCAAAGTCTATTGAAGGTTCGTGTGGGGGGGGAAGTTGTTGTTCTGTTCTGTTC
Organism: Balamuthia mandrillaris; assembly: GCA_031835245.1. Taxonomy (NCBI): domain Eukaryota; phylum Discosea; order Longamoebia; family Balamuthiidae; genus Balamuthia; species Balamuthia mandrillaris. The sequence goes on along the minus strand of JAVKOQ010000469.1, from coordinate 27,595 downwards.
TGTTTTTATGTTTTTTGTTTTGGTTTAACATACGACATACCTTTTTATCCAAGAGAACAAAAAAAAAACAGAGGAGAGGTACTGAGTGGTTGTGCTCCTTTGCTCTCTCCCCTTCTCTGTTCTCTTTGGGTTTTTTTGTTGGTGTGATGTGGGTGGGTGGGTGGGTGGGGAGGGGAAGAGGAGCGGTGCAGGTGAAAGGCGTAGCTTTTCCCCTTCAGAAACAAAAACAAACAAACAAACCCAAAAAAAAAATAAGGCAGCAGAAAAAAACGTAGCAAAGTCAAGTTGTTGTTGCTACGCTGTTTTTTTGGTTTTTTTTTTTGTTCCGACGGAGAGGAGGAGGAAGAAGAAGAGGGTTTTTGTGTAAAAGTATTAAAAAAAATAAAAATAAACGAAGGGGGGAGAAAAGGTAGGGTGGTTGGGAAAGCAGGAAGAGGCCCGAGGCGGGTTGGAGGGTTGGTTGCTGGGTCGTATATTTGTAGCTGGGTTGTTTGACTAAGACACACGTTCCTTTTTGTTTGTGGGGGGTGGGTGGACAGGTTACGTTTGGTGGTTGTGTGTTGTCTTGCACGGGAATGAGTTTTCTTTTTGGTTTTGGCCAACAGGGTCAACTCTACCCAGAAATAAGTGAATGATATTTGTTGTTGTTCTTGTTGGCAATTTTTTCACTTGTTGGACAACATGTACTGCAAATAACTAAATACCCAAAAAAAAAAAAGGGAGGGGAAAGGGGGGAGAGAAAGGGGGGCGTGTTATTCCTCACCAACAAGCAACAATGACGAAGACAAAACGAACCTTGTTGTTCTTTTTCCTCCTTCCCGAGGAAGTATCTGTCTTCCCCGACTTTATTTTGTAGTTTTTGTTATATAATTTTTGCCGTTGTCTTTGTCGGGAATGGTCACACTCCAGGCAAAAAAAAAAACCTCACCCCCGTTTCTTTTGCTATTTTTCACAGGCACGACCCCCCAAAGGATCCTCATTCTCTCCTCCATCGCCTCCCCTTTGGATACCAATGGGACAAGAGAGAGCAGGAAATGTCGCGTGGATTTGCCTAAAAAAGGATTATTCCCGCGAATAAGGAAACTTCCGGCGATCCGGAATTTCGGATAAATCTGTAAAAGGACAAAAAACTCGGTTTGTCTACGAATTTGAATAAATCGAATTACTTTTCGCTGATTCCCTTGTATTTATCGTCGGGTGACCCTGGTTCATCTGCCATTTCGTAGCCCAGCAGCTCCAGTACCCCTTCTGTTTTCTGGTTTTTCGGCCCCAGCACCGAGCCATCTCACTCCTCTGCGAACATCGCGATTTTCGTCGCCTGGCGAAATAGGCTGCCTCAAGCCCACAGAAGTCCAAACGAATAACGGTAAACCCGCAGCGGCGGTCAAGCGTTTGACGCTGTGAAAAATCGCACAGGTCATCGCTGCCTTTTGAATGATGCTACGTAAAAAAATGCTCCTTCGGGTCGCCCACCTGGTGGCGTCAGCCAGGCTTTTCACCCTGCAGAAGAGCTGCACGTCTGCTGCCGGTTTCGTTCACCTCCGACTCGGTGAATTCACGCCCTCTTAAATCCTCCGTTGTGGGTAAAAAAACAAACAAACCAATAGGAACAAATCGGAGCATTCCTAATTGCTCTCTAGCGTTAAGCAAATTGCTCTCCTGTAAATACATTTTCTCACTCCTTCCACACACTTTTCTCTGCCCCCCTCACACATCATCTCCACACAACCGCCACATACACACACGCATCATGTCCGTCGAAAAGCCAACGCTCTCTTACTTCAACGTCCCCGGCCGCGCGGAGGTCCCTCGCTTGCTCCTCGAGCTCGCTGGGGTGGACTACGAGTGGGTTGGCTTCTCCTTCAAGGGCTCCGCTGGCGGCGACTGGGCCGAGTACAAGAGCAAGCACGGAGAGGAGCTGGCCTTTGGCCAGGTGCCCCGGTACCAGGAGCCCGAGGGTCTTGACCTTGTCCAAAGCAACGCCATCGCTCGCTACCTTGCCAAGAAACACGGCTTCAATGGTACTATCCGTTTTGCTTTCATTTCCCCCTTCGTCAAACTCATCAATCTTCTTTTCCAGGCGCAAACGAAACAGAAGCCGCGTTGATCGATCAGTTCAATGAGGGAGTGGTGGACTTTGGTTCTACCGGCATCAAGGCGATCTTTGCCCCCGAGGCCTCCAAAGCTGAGCTCCTCGCCAAGTTCCTCTCCGAGGACCTGCCCAAATGGTTGGGCCACTTTGAGCGTGCCTTCGCCAAGAACGGCACTGGCTTCTTCGTCGGCGACAAGGTCTCCTATGCTGATGTTCACCTCTTTGTCTCGTTGGACCTTGTGTTCAGGCTGGAGGGCGCCCGTGAGGTCTTTGAGGGCTTCTCCCACGTGAAGGCTGCCTACGAGAAGGTGGCCAGCTTGCCCAAGATCAAAGCGTTCTACGACTCCAAGCCCTATGGCAACTAACAGCAAGTGTATGAAAGAAAATAAAAAAAAAGAACAAAGTGCGCTGTAAAGGCTTTGCCTGTTTGTTTGTGTTTTTGGAATCATGAACCATGTAGGAGATGAAATGAACCACGAAAGCAAAAAAAATACAAACAATAAAGATCACTAAACGAGAGTGACGAAAGAACAAGAGAGAGGGAGACTTGAAAAAAAAAAAAAGAAATTGAACGAAGAAGACGAATGAAGAATGAAAAAAAAGAAAAACGAAAACGGGAAGGATAAAAGAATCACTTGATGTTTCGCATCATGCGCCGTGTGTGACCAGCGCGAGCTTCCTTGAGGGCTGCTTCCAGTTGGGTGCACATGTGCTTGAGGTTCATGTAGTCCACTTGAAGGTATTCGGTCTTGCGTTGCTCGTCCTCCTCCGTTTCCAAGGCCAAAGTAAAGACTGGTTTTACATCATTGTGGTTGGAGCGACTGGCGACCTGAATGTCTAAGCGCCAGTGGAGATTCTTGTAGCGGGGTAGAGAAAAAGAGGACTTGGAGAGAATTCTTCTAATATCAGCTCTGTTGCTGAAGTAATGCTATTGCGAGTGTCACACGATCAGATAATAGAAAAAGAGATAAATATATGAGAGAAATAGAAGCAGAAGCAGAACAAGAAGAAGAAGAAGAACAAGTACAAGTAAAACAGGAAACAGCTCCTAACCAACAACAAGAAGACAATGAGAAGAACGGTACCTCTTTGAGCATGTCGTTAACTTCTGGGGCGAAGTCAAGCGTGATGAGGGAATCGGTAAAGTCTTTCTCAGAAACATTGGTTTTGCTGCTCAAAGCAAACAAGTAGCTCAGTCCCTGCACGCAGTGTTCCACCGTAGCGACCTCGTAGCCAAGTTTCTCTGGGAGAGAGAAGGCCGAGTCAGTCTTTTTGGTAAACAAGACAGAGGAAGAAAGGGGGAAACAAAAAAAAACGAACGAGCAGCGCCAACAAAGAGTCGTTTGTTCGATCCCGATTGAAGAAAGTTCACAGCTATTTTGCAAAACTCATTCACAACTATTTTTTTTTTTTGGAAACACACAAATCAGCACAAAGACGGAAGAAGAAGATGATAACAAGAGACAGCGTTTGGTTTTAAAAGTAACTTACTTTGTGGCGCAAAGTCTTTGAGTAAAGCCAAATCCTCCCGGTGGTCGTCATCCAGAACCAACAGCATCTTCTTTGCCTTTCTTTTTCTTTTTCTTCTTCCGTCAATTATTCAAATATATTCAATTACATGTGCAAATTTCATTGACAATTGAACTTTTGTTAGGAATTTGTCAAACATTGAAATACATTCAAAAAATTAATTTTTATCGAAGACTATCGATTTACATCGAAAAATATCGATAAATGAGGTTAAAGTTTTTCCAAAAATAGATAAGAAAAATTAAAAAAAAACCAAAAAGAAAGTAGTGAAGGACACAGGGAGCAAGCACGAGAGATGTCGGATCTTCGCGTTGGGGCCGCGTCGGCTTCCGTCGATGATGCAAAGGACAAAAAGAAAGGAGGAAGTAGTGCCAGTAGTGGTAGCAGTAGCAGCAGTAACGGCAAAGAGAAGGAGACAGAACAAAAGGAAGACAATCTTTGGCAACAAGTATTACGCGACTCTGCGCAAAAGAATCATCTGCTGGAAAGCAAAACTGTTCTGCTCTTAGGTTTTGTTTTTCTTATTCTCTCCTCATTTTTTTTGGGGGTTTCCCTCGCTCCTTTGTTAATCTAAAATTTTTTGTTGTTTAAAGGTGACCGTTCTACCGGTAAGTCAAGCCTCATTGCACGCATACAAGGGTTGGACCATACGGAAGCCTCGAAGGATGGTGTTGCCTTGGACTACACTTACCTCGACGTTTTTATGAGTGATGAAAGCGACGGTTTGTTTCACGTTGTTTTTCATCTTCTACTTTTCCTTCTTTCCTATTCGCAGCGTTTCTCCCCTTTTTCTCTTATGTTTGTGGCTACCTCTTCTTTTTGGTCTCTCTCTCTCTCTCTCTCTCTCTCGCTCTCTCTCTTCCTTTTCGTATAGATCTCTATTCGCTATTCTCTATCCTCTGTCCTCGGTTCTTTATTTTCTATTCGTTATTCTCAAGTCCCTGATCTATTCTATTCTCTATTCTCTATTCTCTCTCTCTCTCTCTCTCTCTCTCTCATTTCTTTGCGCTCATTCTCTTCCTTTTTTTTCCCTTATTCTCTCCTTTCTCTTACTCTGCATGTGCTAAACATATCCTTGACTTGATTAGATGTGCTGGCGAGGACGCATGTTTGGACATTAGAGGGTGATGTAGGCCATGCCTCCCTTCTCGAGTTTGCCATCAATGAAAAGACGATAGGAAACAGTATGGTGGTGATAGTGTTGGACTTCACTCAACCTTGGACCTTTGCCAAAACCCTCCAGGACTGGCTAAAAGTCGTCGAGGATCACATCGAGGCCATAAAGCTTAAGCTCCCTAAAGGCGCTCTTGAATCACTGAAGAAGAAAGGTTTTCTCTTCATTTCTCTTTCTCGTTGACATCTCTTTCTCTCTCTCTCTCTCTCTCTCTTTCTCTCTCTCTCTCGCTCTCTCTTGTCATTTATTGCCACCTATCTTTGATACTAACATTTTCTCAAACACATTCAACAGCTGTGCTACACTTTCAAAACTACAAAGAACCCAAACCCACACAAAAGGGCACCTCCTCTTCGGTTTCTGTAACATCTGAAGCCCCTCCTGCCATCAATGCTGAACATAATCCATCAAATGACACTCAACTAGATTTTGGTAGTGGAGATGATGTACGTTTGGTATCTATTCTTTTTGTTTAATTACCTGTTTCTTACATGTTCATTTCTTCTCTCTCTCTCTCTCTCTCTCTCACTCAGACATTGCTGCCTTTGGGGGAAGGTGTTCTAACACACAATCTTGGCATCCCAATCGTTGTTGTGTGTCAAAAGGTGAACCATTTGTTGCCAAACCAACAATACTTTCGAGCTGCATTTTTCGACTCACTTTGTGTTTCTTGTATCAGGTTGATATGTTGGAAGGATTAGAGAAGGAATATAGTTATAGAGATGATCACTTTACGTACATTCAACAGTACCTCCGCAGGATCTGCCTCCAATGTATTCTCTCTCTCTCTCTCTCTCTCTCTCTCTCTGCCTTTCTTATCTTTCATTCCTATTATTTTGGTTTTCGTCTCATTTTCTCTTTTATCTTTCTCTCATAGATGGAGCCACATTGCTGTACACCTCCGCCAAACGCAACATCCAATGCTCCCTCCTCTTCAACTACCTCAAACACCGCCTCTACAACTTTGAGTTCCATTCCCCCGCCCAAGTTCTCGAGAAGGACTCCCTCTTCGTGCCCTCTGGTTGGGACTCCCTCGCCAAAATCGACATTGACTTTAAAAACCAAAACATCTGTGGGGAGGCCGACCTCAGCCTCTACAACGAGATCATCCCCACTCCCCTGCCTTTCATGAAGGACACCAAGATTTCTCAATACGAGATAGAGAGCCTGGCCGAGGATGACCAAGAGTTCCTCGCTAAGCATCTCAAGGCTATTGAGGAGACGGAAACGCAGCGGCCAGGCTCGCCGAGTTCATTTGATTCCTCTCCGGTCACGCCCAAACGGAGCTCCATGCGGCAAGCTTCTTCCAAAGGTTTGCTTTTTTTTTTTTTGATTGAGCACCGTTGTCGTGATTGCTATTTTAATCTCACTCTTTTGCTTTGTTTGTGCTTTTTTAAACATATTTATAGATTTGGCTCGCCCAAATCGTCCCTCCAACCCAACAACTCCAGTAAGCAGCAAGGGCAGCAGTATTACCTCTCGCGCGGAGAGTGCAATCAACCTGATGACACCCTCCAAGGCAGCTGCTGAGCTTGGCACTCCCGTCAGCGCCGCCAAAGGCAGCCCCAAAGGCAGTAGCCCCAGCGAGCATAAGGTCCTCTCCGACTTTTTCAACAGCCTCTTGACAAAGGATCCACGGAAGAGCAGTGCGCCTGGCGGGTCTGGTTCTTCGGGTGGTAGTGGATCTGCGATTGTGGGTGTTACTCCTAAGAAACGTGGAAGCGTTCGGAAGAAAGCGTAAGTTTTCTTTCACCTTTTTTTTTGTCTGTCAATTTTATGACGTTCCTTTTCCCTCTTCCTCTCCGTCGTTTTTTTAAAATGCAGAGCCGCACCAGCAACGAGTACAAGCAACGCTTTGGCAGCAGCGGCCGCCGCAACACCATCCAGAAAGGATGCAGAAGCATCGCTCATACGGCTCACAGAGAATCCACCTTCCTCTTCTGATTCTTCCTCATGAATGAATGAAGCGATTCTTTATTTTTTTTTAAGCTCACTCCATTCTCTGTTTCATTCTTAATTTTTCTTGTTGCTTTTTTGTTCCTTATTCTCCTCTTTGACAACGCGAGCATTCACAGTCGAAGAAGTAACTGCTCGACAGATATTCTCTTCTTGTATTTCTCTCCAAAGTTTTCAAGTCAGCGCTGCCAACGTACGAAATATGTACCTCTTCTCCCTTTTTGATATCTTTCACTGCTTTCATCTTCAATCTATGTTGATACTTGCCTTCTTTCTCTTCTTTTCGTCCAAAGCTTTTGCAAAAGAGGTATTGTGCGTTTGGTTCGCAGGAATGATTGAACATGGCGGTCTTGACAAACAAACCAGTTATTTCTACTCCTTTCACTTTCTCCCCATTCCACCAACAAGGGATCGAAATACAGTTCATTCTGACAATCCACCAAAACTTCATGAACTGTTCCAACGAAAAGATCCGATTTGCCACTTCTCTGTCTTCTTTTCGTTCTTCTCTTTCTATTTGATGATTGAGAAGAGATTGAAAACGAGGCAATAGTTGTTGACGAATGCATTGAGTGATGAAGAGGATGCTTCCTCGTTGATTGGGTTCTCCAGGCACAGTATCAAACGACAAGAACGTATCTAGTGAATGCTGCTCACATGCTCTTTCAAACAGGTCGATTGTCAACTTCTTTTCTTCTTTCTCTTCGTGAAGAAGATGAGTCATGGTGATGAAGAGACGAGCATAGAAACGAGCGAGAAGCAACGCATAAAAGTTTTGGAAGCTTCTGCAGTACTCTTCTAGCTTTTCCATCGGATCTTCTTCACTTTCCGCGGGTTTCTCCTTTTGAAGAAGACGACGGTTGCACAGCATAAGATGGTATTCCTCCTTTGCTCTTTGCCAACATTCTTTGCTGCAGTAGATCACTCCACAATCTTCACACCTCCCTTCTTTTCTTTCACCTTCACCTTCTTCATTTCCTCTTTCTTCGATGCAGATAACACGAAAGCAATGATCACAGAGGCCCTTCTTCCTTCCTTTCACCCTCTTTCTTCCATCTTTTTCTTCTTCCTGTTCTTCTTCCTCTACCAAAGAATTAAAGAACGAAGAAGAAGAAAAAGATAAAAGACTGAGACCAGCGGCAAAGGGATCTTCTTCTAAGAGAATGGTGCCAGCAGAGATGTCGGCGGTGGCAATGACCCCCCACCCAGCTATTTGGCTGAGCTTTTGGGGGCGGATCCACGGGGAGCCTTCAAACAGTTTTCTGCGGTTGCTATTGTGCCACCTTTCTTCTCTCCTCTTTTGTTGTTTGTTGTTTGTTGTTTGTTGTTGTTGTTGTTGTTGTTGTTGTTGTTGTTGTTGTTGTCTTATGTTGTTGTTGTTGTTGTTGTTGTTGTTGTTGTTGTTGTTTTGTTAACACTTTTCTACCAAAACCAAAAAAAAAAAGGCAACGTACGTTATTACTTTGAATAGTTTTCTCCAACAGTTTTGTTGGAGTCAGTTGCTGTTGCTCTTGTTGGGCTTGCTTGGCTTTGGCCTTCTCTTGGTTGGTCTGCTCCATTTCTTTTCGAAGGAGGGTGAGCTGCTCCTCCAAAAGGGCTTTGTTTTGCTCCGTGGTGGCCACGTTCTTTTGGCTCAAACCCAGAAGATAGGCCTGCTCGGCTCGCAGAAAGTTGGAGTTGAGCTTGTGGCATTGGCCCAGAAAAATGTATCCCTTTTTGTTGTGAAAAAAAAAAGCGAAGAGACAAAACAGAGTAAGTAAGCAGGGAGAAAGCAGAAACAAAGACCACAAAAAAAAAAAAGCGAAAGTGACTTGAGGCGAAGATGGGCGGAGACGTATGTAGGCCAAAGCGTCGTCCTCGGCCGGTTTCGTCTGGTGGAGGGCCATGTAGGCGTGGTAGCGGCGAGCGAGGAAGGCCGCGTCGTTGGGGTTTTCGCGAAGGGCCTTGGAGGCCGTCCTGACCTCTTCCTGCCAGTCCGCATTGCCATCTGCGTTACGCTCCATTTTTGTTTTTGTTTTGTAATATATCAACAAAAATGAATTCGTTTAGATGGTGATTTACGCTGCAGAATTTGACGAGAAAAATTGGACCAGAGGAGCAGCCCATTTGAACAATAAATGATCAAGATCAATTTTCAAATCACCAATGAAAATCGAAGGTTATTTGCGGTCGACCTTATTTAAATTTATGTCGACCATATTGCACGAGGAGTCTCGCAAGAGCACTCTGATTTTTTTTTTTTTCGTTGGCTTTTCTCTCGGTTTTTTTTTCCGCAGAAGAAAGAGAGAGATCCACAACAACAACAACAACAACGCAAACGAGAAGGAAGGATGGCCGACGTGGAAACTGCAACCGCAACTGCTGAGGTGAACGACACTGCCTCGAACGGCACCAAGGAGGAAGAAAAGGAAAAGAATCTCGTTGTTGTGGAGGGATCCACTCAACAGCAGCAGCAAGAGCAGAACAAGAAGAAGAAAAAGAAGAGAGGCAAGAAGAAGAAAAAATCTGCTTCCACAACGACAGCAAACGGAGGAGCGGATGTCGCTCGTAAGTTTTTCAACCCTTCTTTGCTAATCACGCCAGCGAGCTTTTACCTTTCTCTTTCCTCTCTTTTGTTTTCATTTCTCATTCAATCCTTCCCGTTCATATTAAATAGCTGGAGAGAAAAAAGAGGGAGGAGCAAGGGCTTCAGCTACCACTGGTAATCCCATGGGAGAGAGGCTATTGGGAGAGACCGGAGGGAGCTTTCCGTATGGACAGACCAACCCTCCCTCCAAGCCAATCTCTAAGCTCTTCCCTGACGGCCGTTATCCTGAAGGTGAAATCTGTGAATACCTCGACCAGTGCGTTCTTTCCTTTCCACTTCGCTGTTCCTTCTCTACCTCTCCGTCTCATCTCTCCGTCCCGCTTCTATGCTTCTTTCCACCTCTCTTTACTGTGGAGTAATATTGACAACTTCTGGTTTTGTTGCATATGATAACATAGGAATAGCTATCGCACAACAGACGCTGAGAAGAGGGAAATGGACCGTTTGCAACACGCCTCTTTCTACGAGGATGTTCGTCGCGCCGCTGAAGTTCATCGTCAAGTGCGTCTCCTTTCTTGTCCTTTCTTTCCTTTTTTCTCTATGCTCTCTCTCCCTTCTCTTCTTCCATCTTCCATGTTTTATCTTTCATCTTAACCATTAACATACCTTCCATAACACCAGGTAAGAAAACACATGCAACAAAACGTAATTAAGCCCGGCATTAAACTGATCGACATGTGCGAAGAGCTAGAAGACCTCGTCCGCAAGCTCGTCGAGGAGAACGGTCTCAAAGCTGGCACAGGCTTCCCCACTGGCTGCTCTCTGAATAACGTGGCCGCGCATTACACTCCCAACGCTGGAGATGAGACGGTGTTGCAGTACTCAGACGTGATGAAGGTCGACTTTGGAGTTCACGTCAATGGAAGAATCATTGACTGCGCATGGACCGTCGCCTTTGACCCGAAGTACGATAAACTGTTGGAAGCTGTCAAGGCTGCCACAAATACCGGCATTCGTGTTCGTGGTTCCTCTTTTTTTTTTTTTCGCGATCTTTCTGCTCATTATAACCCCTCTTTCCTCTCTCTCTCTCTCTCTCTCTCTCTCTGCGGTTGCAAATTAAACAGGAAGCAGGAATAGATGTTCGTTTGTGTGATGTTGGTGCTGCCATTCAAGAAGTCATGGAATCCTTCGAAGTCGAACTGGACGGCAAAACTTATCCAGGTTCCTTTTTTCTTTTTCTTTTCTTTTCCTGTTATTCCATTGGTTTCTAAACTCAATGCAATAACAAAAAAGTACTACCGGTTCGCAACTTGAACGGTCACTCTATCGCCCCATACCTCATCCATGCCGGCAAAAGCGTGCCCATCGTCAAAGGCGGCGAGGCCATCAAAATGGAGGAAGGCGAGATGTTCGCCATCGAGACCTTTGGCAGCACTGGCAAAGGCTTTGTGCGGGAGGATCTCGAGTGCAGCCATTACATGAAGAACCCGGACGCCCCTCACACCCCTCTCCGCACGCAACGCTCCAAGCAGCTGTTCAGCTTCATCACCAAGACGTTTCACACTTTGCCGTTCTGTTGTCGTTGGTTGGATCGCGGAGGGGAGGCCCGCTATGCGATGGCGTTAAAACAGCTGTGCGATGCGGGGTTGGTGAACTCGTATCCGCCGTTGTGCGACATCAAGGGCAGCTACGTGGCGCAGTATGAACATACCCTTTTGTTGCGTCCCACTTGCAAGGAAGTGCTCTCTCGTGGTTCTGATTATTAAAGAAATAACACCTTTCTTCTTTCCTCTTCTTGTTCTTCTCGTTTCCCTCTCTCTCTCTCTCTCTCTCTCTCTCTCTCTCTCTCTCTCTCTCTCTCCTTTTTCCTGCTTCTCTCTCTTCGTCTGTCTTGTGTTGTTTTTTGTCACCCTTAAATAAGTTTTACTATCGGTATTAACAGAGAATACATTTCTTGTCTTTTTTGTGGTGGTTAGCGCCACCGCCTTTTCGGTGGGGGTCCGGTTTGGCGATCACGTAACGAATGGCGGTGTCAAAGACTTCTTTGACGCCTTGTTGCGTCAACGCAGAGCACTCAATAAAACCCTCTGCCTCTATCTTCCGAACCATCTCCTCTATTTCTGCCGTCGTTGGCTCTTCTTCTGGTTTAGTTCCTATTTTTATCATATTTGAAAGTTGTTAGAAGAAAAAGAAGTAATACAGGAGAACAAAAAGAGAGAACCTCGAAGATCCATTTTGGTGCCAACGAGAAGTCTTCGAGCGGAGGGACAGTTGTGAGAGATCTCAGGATACCACTTGGAGAGGATGTTATTGAAACTGGCTCTTGAGACAAGGCTGAAGCAGAGCAAGAAGCAGTCTGTATCTGGATAAGAAAGAATTCGCAGTCGATCGTATGTTTCCTGACCTGTAGTTTATCGTAAATATTTCACATGAGAAAGAAAGAAAGAAAGAAAGAAAGAAAGAAAGAAAGAAAGAAAGAAAGAAAGAAAGAAAGAAAGAAAGAAAGAAAGGAAAGAAAGGAAAGAAAGAAATCAAGAAAGAAAGAAAATGAACTAGAACAAGATGAGCAAGGTGAACAAGAGGACAAACCAGCAGTATCCCAGAGATTAACGTTGATGATCTGTCCTTCGATTTCGACACCAGTGCTCATGTTGTCAAACACAGTTGGAACATATTGACTGTCAAAGCGATCTTCGGTGTAACTAATCAACCTTTTTTTTCGCACGTTATCGTCAATGAATGAAATAGATAAAGGAGAAAGAGAAAAGAAGAGAGAGAGAGAGAGAGAGAGAGAGAGAGCTTACAAGCATGTTTTGCCAACAGCTCCATCCCCGATGACTACCAGCTTCACGTTATCTAGCTTTGTAACTTTCTCCAACTTCGGAACAGAACTTAACCCTCCGCTCGTTACCCCTCCTCCCATCACTGTTGGCACCGAAGACGAGGATGAAGTAGGAGATGAAACAGCTTCTTTTGGTTCATTGCTGTTGTTATCTTTAGCGGGATCTCGTCGTTGAATGATGACAAAGTCATCGTCTTTTTTCTCTTTCTTTTGTTTCTTCTCTTTCTTCTCTTTCTTCTCTTTCTTGCCTTTATGATCCAAGCCCCCTCCAAGATCCAAAGTATGCATATTTGCCACTAAACCACTTTCTTGTTGTTGACGGGGAGAGGAAGCAGTTTGTTGACGCGGAGATGAAGCAGGAACAGAAGAAGGTGAACGTGGCGAAGGTTTATCTCTTGGAGATGTTTGTTGTGGTGGTGAACACTTTTCGACATAGCTGGCAGGAAAGAGACCATTTTTGCTGCTTTCACTCTCTCCTGAAGCGGAAGAAATGATTTCTCCTTCCCACCATTCTTGTTGAGGATCGCATTGCCACAATGCGATGATGTCTCCTTTTTGAAGAGGTAATTCAACGTCGGAGCGAATGTCGGTAAAGTCGTATAACGCTCGAGCGAATTGTTGTTGCTCTGAACTTTGTTGTTTTTGTTTAGCCTCCTCCTCTTCCTTTTGTTTGTGTTGTTCTTCTTCCTTCTTCTGCCGTAACATTTCCTCTTCTGCTTCTTTTGCTTTTCTTCTTTTCTCGGTTTCTTCTGCTTCTTTACGTTTTTTTTCTGCCTCCTCTTCTGCTTTTCGTTTGTTCTCTTCTTGTTCCTCTCTTAGTCGTCGTTGTCGCTGTTCGTCAACAAGATTTCCATTTACTCCTCCTTTGCCTCTCGTAGCCAATCCTCTGCCTCTCCCTCCAATTCCTCTTTCTCCTCCTCTTCCTCTTATTCCAACTCCTTCGGTTTTTTCCTTTCCTTCTTCTGACCCTTCCTCCAACACTTCCACGAAAGCAAAAGGAAACCATCCACACTTTTCTTCTCCTTCCTCTTCACTTACTCCTTTGGCCCATCCTCCACATTCTTCACCTTGCATGAGGAGTATTTCGCCCGCGCGAAGGCTTATCTCTCTATCTTCCACCTTTTGATAGTCGTGCAAAGCTCTCACTCTTCTCACCGCCGCTCGTTGATCAAAGGAAGATGCTTGTTGTGGTGTCCATGTTTGCCGACGTTCTGCAGATTTTCTTTGTTGTCGTCTGCTTGCGTGAGGTTGCCCAGCAACAGGTGCAGGAGGCAAGGGTTTAGCTCGTGCTTTTAAAATCGATTTTGGGGCATTGCTTTCTCCTCCTTCTTGTTTCGTTATTGTTGGTAGAGGTTGAGATGCTAAGACTCCTCCTCTTCCTCCTCTTCTTACCCCTCTTCCGCCTCCGATTCCTCTTCCAGAAAATGTTGCAGCTGCTTGCCGAGGAACAATGTAGGAACCGGATGGCCTTGCTGCTTCTCCTCTTCCCATTCCACCTCTTCCTCCTCCTTCTCCTCTTCCTCTTTCTCCTGTTCCTCTTCCTCCGCCCCCTGCTGGTCCACCCAGTCCTCTGCCTCCTCTTACATTTCCTAGTGGTGCTCTTTGTTGTTGAACAGAAGAAGGTGATGGAAGTCTTGTGGATTGGCTGTGGCTTATGGTCAGCCCACCTGCAGGCGAAGAGAATAGCAACGCGCGAGAGGCAACGCTGCTAGCAGGCGCAGGTGCTTGCGTTTGCGTATGTGATTTAGTTGGTGATGCTGTGGGAGTAGTGGCAGTAGTGGTTGGTAGAGTAGGAGCTTTTCTCTGAGGTCGTGGCAGTTCGCGTTGCTGGTAACGAGGACTGATGAGAGATTCTACAACAGAGGAAGAAGCTGGATGTTCGTCAGTAGGCGAAAAGGGGTGTTGTTGTTGATTTTGCAGCAGTGGTTCGTGTTCAGGTTCTGGCTGAGAGGAAACATACGGTTGTGGATGTGGCTGTGGTTGTGGTGGCGTGACATGAAAAGAAGCAGATGGAGAAGGGAACCGAGTGGAGGTAGAAGAAGAGGTTTGTTGCTGTTGTTGTGGCTGTTGGTTAAATGACGATGATGGACGAGATGAAGGGACATAGAAAACGGGTCGTGGCGGAACCGAAGGGAGAGCTTGTGGTGGTGAAGAAGACAGAGATGACGTAGGAAGAGGAGGGAGTGGTGGAAGAGGAGTTCCATTAGCTCCTTCGTGGTGAGGATAAGGACGAGAAAGAGAAGGAGGAAGATGCGTGGAGTATTGTTGTTGATGTTGATGTTGTGGATACATTTTGTTAATAACGGTTGGCACGCAGCCAGAGTGACTGGATGACGCAAAGTTCTCTTGCTCTTCTGGTTTGTGCTCTCTTTTGTTCTTGTGCTCCTGCTGCTGTTGCTGTTTGTGCTTTAATCGCTGGTAGTGCTGCTGATGATTATGGGGAAAATGCTGATGGTGATGATGATGTTCTTCTTTCTTTTTCAGTTCTTCTACTTCACTTCCTTTTTCAGATGCAAGACCACTGTCGTCGTTTTCGGCATGAGAAACAAAAAGCCGCCCTCTTGCGTCACGATCGATCTCCCGTCGTTCCTCTTCTTCTTCGACTTCTTCTTGTGGTGATTCTTCTTCAGTCAGATCAGTAGCGAGAGCTCGATTGGAAATGTAAAAAGAAGAAGCAGAAGAAGGGTGGTGTTGTTCTTCGTAGGGATGAGGTCGTCCGATGGAGTCCGGCTCCGGTCCTTCCTCCGCTCTGTTCCAAACGTGGTAGCAGCCGCGGCTCTGCCCGATCTTTGCTCTCAACTGCACAAGAAAGAAAGAAGACGACATGGATTTGTATGATTTTTTTGTTTCGTTGGTTAGATTTTCTAAAAAATAAATAAAAATAAGTAGTAGGACGGTGAACAAAGAGTTGGATGAAAGATTAATGACTGGATGAAGGCAGGATTTTTTGTTGGTAGGAGGCGATGAAAAAAAAGAAGACGAAGAAAGTGAAAAGAAGAAGAATTGTACCCTATTTGGTGGCGTAGGCCCAAGACGTAAAAGTAGCGCAAGGGTGGGGCTAACACAAAAGAGCAGTGCGAACAGAAGTGTTTGTTCTGGCGTTTGTTCGCTTCTCTTTGTTTCTTCTCACGGTTCTTTGTTTTCTTTCCTTCAATTTTTTTAACTGGCGAATGAGTGGAGCCCAATTCTTTTGCTAGACGACTACCTGAAAATAAAGACACACTAACATCGCCCGGTTCCGTGGTGCAACGGTAGCACGTGAGCCTAACACGCTCAAGGTCGCGAGATCAACACTCGCCGGAACCTATTTTTTGTAAAGATTTTGGGTGAAAGCCACCTCCTCCATTTTCGTTTCTTTTGCTTCGGTGGACAAAGAAGCCCTGTTCTCGAATAAAATTTTCACTCCAACGCACAGTAGCGAAGGGATCAGGCACAACCAACATTGCAGGTCAGACTTGACCCAGAGTTGACAGCAAAGAGACTTTTAGGAAGGCGTTGCTTGTGCATGGTGCGGCTTGGTGGCATTTTTTGTTAGAAGAGGCAAAATAAAAGGTGCTATCTACAAAAAATTAGGTTCCGGCGAGTGTTGATCTCGCGACCTTGAGCGTGTTAGGCTCACGTGCTACCGTTGCACCACGGAACCGCAGACGGCAAGACTGATTCTTTGCAGCCATCGCCCATGTTACTTACACAAACAACAAAATCGTTTGGTCTCAAAAATTAAAACGAAATACAGGAGGAAAAAGGAAAACCAGAAGAAGAAGCAGAAAAGAAAACGAAATAAAAAAAAAGGAACAAAAAACAAACACCCAAACAGAACAAACATAAAAGACGTTCACAAACAAAACACCAACATACACACAAGACGGTTTTTTTGTGAAAAAAATAAAAATAAAAACAAATAAAGAATGGAGGACTTTCAGAATCTGATGACCGGCTTGGTCAGTTTCTGTTTGTTGGTGTTTGCTTCCTGGTGCGTGGGTGAGGGCGGAGAGATTTTGGGCAAGAAGTACGACGCCTCCATCATTGGAGGTCTTGTGATTGCTTGGTTGAACACTGGTAACTGATTGGAGTCGATTCTCCCTTTTTTCCTTCTTCTTTCTTCTTTCTTCTTTCTTCTCTTCTCCCTTACTCTTCAACTTACCGTTTTTTTCTTGATTCTCTCGGACCGAGTAGCGCCGGAGACGATATTTTTTATTTCAGCTTTGAGTAGCGGCAACCCCAAGTTTGCTGTCGGTGCAGTTTCTGGCAGTACCATTGGTATGGCCTTCTTCTTGTTGTCGTTGTGCTCTGCGTGTTATTTCTGTCTTCCTCTCTTCGCTCGCTCCCTGTCTCTGCCTCTCTCTCTCTTTCTCTCTCTCTCTCTCTCTCTCTCTTGTTGTGCTTCCGTCTTTCTTGTTCCTTCTTCCTTCTTCCTACCTTTGCTCATTCTTCTTATCTTTTGTTCCTCTGCTGCTCGGCAGTGGTTTGTACGGTAGCTTTGGGTGCCTGTTTGTGGATAGGAGCCAGAGCCAGAGGCTCAGGCCGTATCTTTCTCCAGCACTCGGTACACAAACGCTTTTCTAGATTCCTTCTCAATGAGAGAGAGAAACCATTAACATTATTTCGTTTTTTCTTCCTTCTCGTTAGGTCAAATCGCAGTGCTACATTTTGGCCGCCTCTACTGTCATCCCGGCCTCGATCATTGCCTTCAGCTTCAACTGGGTTTCATGCACTGTGGGACTCGTCTTTTACTTCCTCTTCCTCATCTACTCTCTTCAAGGAAGCAAGAATGAAGGCAAACATTCTGAAGATATTGAAGCTGGTACCTCATTATTTTTTGTTCTTGTATCTTCTCCTTTTGCTTCTCTGTCTGTTGTCGTTTTCACCACCATTTTCTTTCATTATTGTAGGAGAACAAGATTCAGACGATGAAGAGGAAGAGTCCACTACCAAAGGCGTTCTCTTCCTTTGCCTTGGCGGCATCTTGATTTTTGTCTTTTCCAACCCATTCATCAACGCCGTTGTCGCCACCGCCTTTTCCTGGCGCATCAGCCCTACTCTTCTAGCCTTTTTCCTTGCTCCTATCGCCTCTGAAGCTCCTGAAATTCTAGAAAGTATTTCCCTCTCACGGAAAGGCAACAGTCAAAGCATCAACATTGCTTTCAGCAACCTTGTTGGTGGCACTATCACCAAAACCACTCTCCTTTGCTCGGTATTCTTTCTTTCTTTCTTTTTTTACCATCTCTCTCTCTCTCTCTCTCTCTCTCTCTCTCTCTGCTGTTTTTTGCTTTTTCTTTGTTTTGTTCATCTATTCTTTGCAGGTCTTTTGCTTCTACGGATTGACAAAGGAGTACGCATGGGAATCTCCCAACTACACCATCAGCATGACTTTGCTGATCATTAGCGCTGCCACAGCTGCCTCCATTGGCGGCTTCTTTCAAAGCCAGACTGCTAATCACGGTATCGTCCTCTTTGTTTTGTTTGCTTTCACTGGACTCGTGCAGTACTTTTGCAATGGCAGTCTCGCCGACATTCCTCCTGAAGTCACTGAAGCGATCGAGCAAACGGTTGCAGTGTCCTAATCAAGGATGTAAACAACGAACGAGAAAACAACCTTTTTGGAAGACTCTTCTTTTTTTATTATTTATTATTTACACGTGGCATCTTTTTTGTTCGACAACCTTTTTTTTTGCTTGTTTGACTTCTTCATTAGTTTTCATCTCCTCCTCCAACCACTCCAGTTTCATTTTGTTCATTCAACTCTTGTTGCTGCTGCTTTTGCTTTTTCTGTATCGGTCTAACGCCCTCCTCTTCCACTTCTTCGTTCTCACCTTTTTTCCTTCCCTTGCTTTTCCTCATCTGCTTCGTCTCCTTTCGTTGCTTTCCGTCTTCTCCCTTTTGTTTTTGTTGTTGCACTTTCTCTTTCTTTGCTCTTTGTCTCATATAGTAGCTTCTCCAGGTCAACCTTCTTCTCTCCACAGCTGTCATCTTCTTGGAAGGCATCGTTCGAAGGAAGGGCTGCAACGCTGGAAGTATCGGACGATAACCCATCAACTTTTGTTGCATCACGTTCTCATCGAGTGCTTTGATGATGCTGGTTGGAGACAACGACGAAGCTGGCGATGCAGACGAAGATGATGCCATCAACATGGGCAGCATGGGTTTACTTTGTGACGAGGAGGAGGAAGGAAGAAGCGGAGATGGAATGGCGGGCGTTTGTTTTGCAGTTTTCTTCTTCTGCGTTTTCTTCGTTTCGGTCTTCTTTCGCTTCTTTGACTTTTTCGTCTTTCTTTTCTTCTTCCTCTTCTTCTTTGTGGAAGAAGAAGATGATGGAGGCGACGGAGGAGGAGACGGATCAGACGGGGTTGGAACGAAAATGTTGTTATCAACAACAGTTGGATGATGTTGAGGAAGATAAAAGCCATCCAGCGACACATTTGATGATGAAGACGATAAAGATGGAGGGGATGGAGAAGGAGACGGAGACGGAGAAGCAGATGGAGATGATGAAGCGGGCGCAAGAGAAGAAGGTGTGATTGGCTGCTGCAGTTGCGGGTGTTGAAGACTGGTGCTGTTGTTGTTCGAGGACACCAATGAAAAGAGGAATCGCAACGCAGCTTCCTGCTCCTCTGCGGTTGTATCAACAACAACTGCTTCCTCCTCCTGTTGCTGCTGCTGCTGTTGCTGTTGCTGATGATGATCGAGCATGGCATCCATCATCGCCTTCATTTCTTCTTCCAGCAACTCAGCAATGACATTATTATCACACTGGGGCACGGATGTTGTTGGCCAACCAGACGACGCTGGAGGAGATGCGGTTGAAGGAGGTACTATAGAGGAGGAAGAAGGTGCGACCGACATGAAAGGAAGAGATGAGGCTTGCTGCTGATGAGGAGGAGGAAAGGAGAAGGAGGTTCCATGATGTTGCGAAGGTTGATGAGGATACAGTTGCTGATGAGGATAGTGAGAAGAAGAGGAGGGTGGATGGAAATGTGGCACCTGATGGCGATAGTGCGGATGATGCTGATGCGAGCAATGATGAAGGTGATGCTGATGAGGATGAGGGTGATGACGATAGGAAGGAGCAGCGGTGTGGTTGTAGGAAGGGGGAAGAGGAGAAGAAGTTGAAGCGGAAGCAGCTGCTATCGGCCACGTTCTCAACATTTATTATTATCGCTCTCTCTATAGCAGCCCTTACAACTTTAGACGGTTTGCCAAGAACTACGCTTGAGAAGCACAAATGAGAGAAAAAAGGAGAGCGCTCTCGCAGAATAACTAGTTCGGCGCCGGCAATCACAGAGGAAAGATAAGAGAGTAAAGGCCAGATGAGGAGAGAGAAAGAGAGAGCAAAGCCGGTATTTTGTTGAATCGACATTCGTTTGCTAAGTTGTTTCTGTCGAGTTGCACTGAGCCTTTATTGCAAATTTCTGCTGCCCCTTGGCCGGGCCAATGGGATGCCCGTTTTGATATATTAGATCGTGCGGATAAGATCGCTGAACCATTGCTGCAGCTTTTGGTGTCATTTTCTGCTCCGAATCTTCTCTTTTCCTTTTAAAGATATACTGACGTCATTAAACCTCTTAACAACTCATGGAGGTTTTGTGGTCAATTGCTGCACAAGGGGTGGTCATCGAGAGGCAACATAACAAAAAGAAAAGAAAAGGGAAATGGAAGACGCTTTGGCGGCCTTCTTGGAGAGGCAGTTCCGGCTGATCGAGGAGGAGAGGGAGGCTGAGATAGAAGAAACCACTTCTTTGCTCGAAGGACTCTCTCCAAAGGTTTTTGTTCCGTTTTTTGTGTCGAAAGGGGAGCATAGTGCGACTTTGAGAAATCAGAGAGCGAATCTGATTTATTCTTGAAAACAGGAATTGCAAAGACAAGGAGAATGTCTATTAGGTCTGAGAGTGGTGAGCGTTCGCACGGGACTCGGTGGTAGGCTTTTGGTGAAGCTTGAGAAGGCCCTACAACAAAAAAACGGCCCTGCTGTCCCTCTTCCTGCCCATCGCTTTCAACCTGGTACCTCGCTTCTCACGTCCTCTCTTTCGCCCGTTCCCTGTTCTCTGTGTTCTCATTCTCTCGTTCCTTTTCTTCGTTGTTCTGATCTCTCCTCTTGTTTTCACTCCTCTCTCTCTCTCTCTCTCTCTCTCTGTCACTTAACCCTTCTCTCTCTCTCTCTCTCTCTCTCTCTCATGAACAATAAAACAGGCGACATAGTGGCACTAACGCTATCGAGCGCTCCTCTTCCCAGTTTAACTGCTGATCCAGGAGGCAAAGGTGGAGGAGGCAACAGCGGCGTTGTCTATCGCCTCTCCACCTCTTCGCTCACCATCGCTTTTTCCAAGCTCTCCGATGAGGACTCTTCCTCTGCCTCCTCCTCTTCTTTTGTTCATCCATCCAACAACAACAAGTTCACTTTAACCCGTCTTGCCAACGATGTTACCTACAAGAGAATGAAGAAAGCTCTGTTTCGTCTCAAAGAACGAGCCACGAGCAATAACGGCAACATCGATCCACGACAACGACGCCTCTTGGAAGTTCTCTTTGGAAATGCTCCGCCTAGCTTTGTCCCGGAGCAACGGAATGCTGCGGTGGTGGATCCTTTCAACGCTGGTCTTAATCAGCCTCAAATGGAAGCAATCAACTTTGCTTTGAGTGCCAATGAACTTGGTATTTGTTTTTTCATGCTTCAGTCCCTGCATTCCTTCTTTTTTTTCTTCCTTCAATGTTGCTTCTTGCTTCTTGCTTCTTCGTTGCCTCCGATTAGCTTACTCAACAAAATAAAGCTTTGATACATGGTCCACCAGGAACAGGAAAGACAACAACGGTGGTTGAATTGATCTTGCAAGCCGTCAAGCGAGGACAGCGAGTCTTAGCGACAGCGCCTTCTAATGTGGCAGTAGATAACATGGCGGAGCGGTTGGCTCGCTTTGGCAAGGAAGCGGGAGTGAGAGTAGTGCGAGTGGGCCATCCGGCTCGTCTTTTGCCCTCCGTCATTGAGCTTTCTCTGGATGCAAGGCTGAAACACGCCGACCAAACGGCGCTTGCTATGGATGTTCGACAGGAAATGACTGCTCTTCAACGGTACCCCTCTTTTTCGTTTTCTTTATCTTTTTTTTCCTGTTTATCTCTTCCTCCTTCATTCTCTTCTGCTGTCGTCTTCTTTCATCTGGGAAGGCTAAAATTCTTTTTCTAAGGAGTTTGGGCAAGTCACAGGGACGACAAGAGCGATACAAAGTGTACTCTCAATTGCGGGATTTGCGCAAGGAACTACGACAGAGAGAAGAGAAGGCCGTCAAGGAGGTATTTAAACAATGCAACGTCATTTTGGCTACCAACACAGGCTGTGACGATAAGAACCTGTTTGGTAATCCTTATCTCTTTCTTCATTCCTTGCCTTTTTTAATCGTGGATGTGGTGTTCACTTTCTTTCTCTATGAAAGATGAAAACGACTTTGATATGGTTGTGATCGACGAAGCTGCCCAGGCATTGGAGGCTAGTTGCTGGATTCCTATCTTGAAAGGACATAAACTGGTGCTTGCTGGAGGTAATTCTTTGTTTCCTCTGTTTGTTTATTTTACTTATTCTGAGTGAAACAACACAGACCATAAACAGTTACCACCAACAATTATTAGCCGGAAAACAACCACAAAAGAAGGGCTGGAGAAAACTCTGTTCGATCGTATGGTCCAACAATACGGAGCGCAAGTCACAAGAAAACTTACAATTCAATATAGAATGCACCAAGACATCATGCAATGGTCTTCTCAGGTATTTGCTGCTTCATCTTTCATTTATTGTTTGGTTTTTCTTACAGTTTTCTTGGGAAATAAATAAACAACAGGAAATGTATGAAGGAGAGTTGACGGCCGATGAATCAGTGCGAGCGCACGTATTAGCCGATCTCCCTCACGTTGTCTCTTGTCCCGAAACGAGCGCTCCTCTCCTGCTCATCGACACACTCGGTTGCGGTTATCACGAAAAAGTCATCGTTGAAGAACGAAACATAAACGAGAACAAGAAGAATAAAACAGCTTCTTCTTCGTCTTTTACAGAAGGTTCGAAAGCAAACGAAGGAGAAGCCGATTTGCTTTGTCGACACGTTCAAACTTTGTTATCCTCCGGGCTCAAACAAGAAGAAATTGGCATCATCGCTCCTTACAACGCCCAGGTTGATCTTCTTCGTTCCAAACTTCGAGATTCTACATTCAATTTAACAAAGAGCCAGGAAGACACGTCGCAGATCGAAGTGTCAACTGTGGATGGCTTTCAGGGAAGAGAGAAAGAAGCGATCGTTATTTCGATGGTTCGTTCGAATGCGAGTAGACAAGTCGGATTCTTGGCGGAGGCACGAAGGATGAACGTAGCAGTTACGAGAGCGAGAAGACACGTCTCCGTGATTTGTGACAGCGAGACGGTTAGCTCCGATCCGTTCTTGAAGAGAATGGTGAAATATTTTGAGGAACATGGAGACTACGTGAGTGCAGAAATGTATGTTGCAGACACAATTGCTTCAGATACTTCTTCTTTGACGCTACGGAAGGAGAAGGAGAAGGAGAAGGAGAAGGAGAAGGAGAAGGAGAAGGAGAAGGAGAAGGAGAAGGAGAAGGAGAAGAAGGAAGGAGAAGGAGAAGGAGAAGGAGAAGGAGAAGGAGAAGGAGAAGGAGAAGGAGAAGGAGAAGGAGAAGGAGAAGGAGAAGGAGAAGGAGGATATTAAAGTAACAATACTTAAATTTTTGAATGATGATTCGAGAACGGAGATGACATTCCCTTCTACACTGAGCAGCTACCAACGTTTACTCATTCATGAAGTGGCAGAAAACTACTCCGACAACATTGAACATAGCAGCATCGGAGAGAAAGAATTAAGAACAGTGGTGGTTCGGAAGAAGTCAACATCCACTGTAGAAGACGAAGAAAAAGAGGAAGAGAACGAAGAAAAAGGAACCGAAGAAGAAGACGAGGACGAGGACGAGGACGAGGACAAAATAGAGGAAGAGAAAGAACAAGAGAACAAAGAAGACGGGGAGGAAGAGGAAGAGAGTAATATTACACAAAACGATTTAGCAAAGTTAAGACAAAAGCTACACCAAAAGTACTTGGAAACAAAAGAAAAGAAAGTGACTGAAGTTGATTCAGTAGCAACAAGCTTCTTGCCTCAAACTACCAACAAACAAAACCGAGCTAAGGCGAAGAAGGGTAAGAATAAGAAGAAAGCAAACAAGCCCTCAATCTCAAATGCAAACATGAGTACATATCGTCCTGACGAGGGAAAGAAAGAAAAAGACATGACCGAAGAAGAATTGCTTAGACGGTTTGATCGGTAACTTCCCTCTTCCATATTCTCTATTCAAAGACTTCTGCTTTATTCTCTTTTCTGTTTTTCCCCATTGTTTATCTGTAACACTTTTCGTTACACCAAAAAAACAGGAACAAATGTGCCTATCAGAAATGTGGAAAAGGCGTTACGGTGCTCGGGCAAGTTTGTACCTTCTGCAAACTCAAATACTGTCTCCCCCATAGGTCACTTTTCTCCTTCTTGCTGTTGTTGTTCTTCTTCTTATTCTTCTGCTTCTTTTTCTTATTGTTATTTGTTCTTGTTCTTGTGATCTCTTTTCTCTCCTCAATCTTTCCTTGAATGTTTCTTCTTTTGTTTACAATAGTATGCCAGAGGTACACGGCTGTGGAGCGGATGCAAAACAAAAAGCCAGGGAGGATTGGTTACGACAGCACCAACAACAGCACCACCAAAACACCACCAAGAAACCAGAAAAAAGAGAAGCTCTCCAAAAACGCCTCGAACAGAAGAAAGAAGAAGTAGCCCGAAAGAGTAAAAAACCTCCTGCCAACAAAACTGCCACAGGAACAGGAACAACTGGAGGAAGAGGGCGAGGAAGCAGCAGGGGAGGAAGAGGGCGAGGCAGAGGCAGCTCTTAAAAACAATAACGATAATGTTATTCTGCTCGTTCTTTTAAACACGAGAGAGAGAGAGAGACGTTTGGGATGTTTTGTTGTTTGTCTGCTGTTTTTTTATCCACGACCGCAAGCAGGGCAAACGAAACCAGCGTCTTCAGAAGAGCCATGAGGCAAGCCGTACTTCTCCTCGAGGTCCCACTTGTCCTGGGGCGTTCCAATGATGCTCTCCGTGGAGCCGTCGTCGTAGTGGATGGTGATGGTGCCTTTGGGCGGCATGCTCTTCATGGGAAAGCCATCGTCGGTGATGCTGACCACAGTTCTTCCAGCTGCCTGCATGGTTGTCTTTTTTGTCTCTCGTTGGTCGACCAGCTGCTGTTGTTTGTGTTTGTTGGGGGGGGTAATGATATTTTGTTTTAAGGAGTTCCTGCTTCGTTAGCCTTTTTATTGGTGGGCCTATAGTAGTGGGCTGACGTGGCCACTCGTTGCTTTGCTCTCTTTTGGCTTATAAGGCCACGAGAAAAAGGTGACGAAATTTTGGCCGCAGCGCCATAGCTGACGATATGGATTCATTGGCCGAACCCACCAACCACTCCAACCAAAGTGTGTGCCCATGGCTTCATTCGTTGACTGAGCGAGAAACGCACGCGTCAAGAGAGAAGAGAAGAGAGAGAGAGAGAGAGAGAGAGAGAGAGAAAGAGAGAACAGAGTGAGAGATTCTCAAGAGGGAATATATTAAAAGCGCAATTGTTTTTTTTTTTTCACAGGATGAGAAGGTTTGGACCTCCGACAGTTACATCCGTTTTGTTGTTTGTCTTCCGGGTATGTTTTTATCCTCGACCACACGCAGGACAAACAAAGTCGCCACCCACTCGATCGGTGCTGTGAGGCAAGCCGTACTTCTCCTCGAGATCCCACTTGTCCTGAGGCGTTCCGGTGAAGCTCTCCGTGGTTCCGTCGTCATAGTGGATGGTGATCTTTCCCTGAGGAGGAAGGCTTTCCAAGGGGAAACCGTCGTCGGTGATGCTGATCACTTTTCGTCCTTCAGCAGCTGCCATTTGTTGTGGTTGTTATGCTGTTTAACTTGAAGAGAGAAGGAGAGCGTTAAGTTAAACGCTAGCCCTTTTAATTTTGCAGAGAAGCTCGGTTTTTGGAAGGGTCCCTTAAAAGAGCACAGCTCAACTCACGAAAGAGAAAAAGACAGGCAGTGAAGCGAATGACGATGTGCGTGTCATTTTCGCTTCTCTGCCGAAGTTGAACGAACGGCTTTTTTCGTTCTTTCGTATTTTATAAAAGCGCTCTTTCTTGTGTTTCTGTTCTTTTACAAAGTTCTTTCCTTGACGGTAACCATCATTCCATCTTTCGGCGTCAGGATGATCGTGGAAGCATAAGTCTTGTTCTCCTCTCCAGGCATCAGTTTCAGCTGGAACCGCTTTACCACAGAGCACATCGTCTGTACAGCCTCGGTGTAAGCCATCTCTTTGCCCAAACAGGTCTGAGGACCCAGATGAAACGCGGTGAAGAGGCCTTTGAGGTAAGCCTCTTTGGCCTTTTCCTCCGTCCAACGCTCCGGACGAAACTGCAAGGGAGCGTCTGGGTACTCCGTTCGTCCCATGCAGAAAGGAGTGTACTGCACCTCGTCTCCAGGGAAGACTTTGGTGCCATTGGGCAACACATCCTCATTGATCGCTAAGCGGAGGTCGAAAGGAACGGAAGGGTAGAGACGAAGGGTTTCGGTCATGACATTGCGAGCGAAGGTCAGTTGGTGGATCTCCTCTGAGGTGGGCACCTCTCCCGACACTATTTGTTTGACTTCTGCTGCCAACTTATTTTTTGTTTGATTTTTGTCAGTTGTTTGAATGAGCAATGAGAGAGAGAGAGAGAGAGAGAGAGAGAGAGAGAGAGTAAAACCTTTTGCTCCACTTTGGGGTTCAATGAGAGACTATAGAATGCCCATGTTAGAGCCTGTAAAGGAACAACGCCACTGTTAATAAATCAAAGATTACAAAAGGAAAAGGAAAAAGAACAAAGAGTTAAGGTTACCGCGGCAGTTGTATCTCTTCCGGCTATGAGGAAGTTCAAGAAGACGTCCCTTAAGTATTTTTCTAGAGAGCACACATTACTAACATGAATGAAAAAGGGAACGAAGGAAGAGGACAAAATACCTGTCAAAGGTTTGCCATCGTCGTCAGTTAAAGCTAAGAACTGAGAAAAGATGTCTGTCTTCTTACTGAGTTCTTCCTCTGTCTCTTGTTTTCGTTGGCGAATAATGGCGTAGACGTGTTTGTCAAGATATGCAACGTGCTGTTTGATGTTTTTATTTGCAGAATACCGCAGAAACGGATTCAGTGCTCTTCTGATAATCTCTACCTGTAATAGAGACAAACAAAGAAACAATGAATAAAGAGAACACAGTACGCCAATTGGCGAGATATGCAGAAGGGAAGTATAAGAAGGGAGGGAGAAGATGGACAAACGACAGCGTACTTGAGTGCCATCGAAGCTTCTTTGGAACTTAAGGCGCTGCTTGGAAGTCATGGTTCCTTCCTGACATCCCAATCCCAGCTCCAAAAATGTAGCCATTGTGAAGCTCATGAATAACTGGTTTGATATTAACAAGAAATACCATTAGAAAAGAGAGAAGAAAGAAGTTAGCGGAGAGAGAGAGAGAGAGAGAGAGAGAGAGAGAGAAGTAAACAACCTGAGCGATGTCCAAAGGCTCGCCAGAGCGTGCAGCCTCCTCGAAAGTGGCAAGAAGGTGGTGAATGTGCTTAGCGAAGACAGGGACCATGGCTTTTTCTATGTAGGCAGTGCGAAAGAGAGGCTTGGCCAACTTTCTATGCAACATCCATTCACGCCCATCCGCTGTAAATATGCTGTTGTGTTTTTTAAGTGGGAATGAGAAGAACGACGAATAAGAAAGAAGAAGGAGAACAAAATAACAAAGAATAACAAGAAGAAAGCAGAACAGGAGGAGGGAGAAAGAAAGAAAACTAACCCATCGCCCAACAGTTCTTTAAAGTCTTCACGACGACGAGGACCTCTCTCCTACATATCATATTCCACCATTTGTAAAGCATTAATTTTTTAAAAAAAAACGGAGAAGGCAAGAACGTACATAGTTCTTGAAGTTTCGATTGAGAACGTAGTCGGCCACGTCGGGATCCGTTGTGCTAATGACTCTATGCTTGAACAACCACAGCTCAAAAGTGCGACCATATTTTTGCTTTTCGTTTCAACCCACAAAAAAAAGTAAGAGAGAAGTGAGAGAGAGAGAGAGAGAGAGAGAAGAGAAGGAAACACGCACTCCAAGTTCCAAGAGGAGCCAATGCCTCCGTTGCCAGTTGCGCGCGAAGAGCAGGATGTTGCCGAGCAGAGGGAGGGGCTCGGGGCCAGGCAGCGACCTTCGGCTGCGTCGGTACCGAATGTCGTGGATGAGGTAGAGCAGTGCTGCCACAGCAACCAACGCTGCAACCCAAGACCAAGCGAGCATGGTTGAAGCCAAACTGATAGTACCAGTTTGCCCCTTTGATGGAAACCAATTGGTGCCCTTTTCTTATTTCTTCGGCCTTTTGACCTCC
>JAVKOQ010000468.1:0-34818 GCA_031835245.1 Balamuthia mandrillaris | reverse complement strand
AAAGGTTCGAGTGGATGAGGCGGAGGATGAGGAAGAGGAGAACGTCACCATGGACGGCGGCGTCAAGAAGAAGATCCTGCAGGAGGGCAGCGGCTGGGAGACCCCCTCCAAGGGCTCCGAGGTGAACGTCCACTACGTCGGCACCCTGCTGGACGGCACCCAGTTTGACAGCAGCCGTGAGCGCAACCAGCCCTTCTCCTTCACCCTCGGCCGCGGTCAGGTCATCAAGGGCTGGGACAAAGGTGTGGCCACCATGAAGCAAGGCGAACGCGCCCGATTCACCATCAAACCGGAGTATGGCTATGGCAGTGCCGGCAGCCCGCCCAAGATCCCTCCCAATGCTACCCTTGTGTTTGAGGTGGAGCTGCTGGACTTTGAGAATGTGAAGGACTTGACCAAGGACGGTGGCGTGCTCAAGAAGGTCCTCCACAGCACGGACGAGTGGAAGAAGCCCAAGGAGGGCAGCGTGGTCACCCTCAACTACACCCTCAAGGCCGGGAAGCAGGGACAGGAGCAGGTGGTGGTGGAGGAGAAGCAGGAGTTCAAGTGCAAGTTGGGGGAGGAGGAGGTCTGCGATGGTTTGGAGAAGGCGGTGGAGAGCATGACCAAAGGGGAGAAGGCTGTGGTAACCATACAGCCCAAGTACCTCACTTTTGGCGGCGAGAGCCGGCCGCAGCATCCTTCGCTGCCCTCCTCCATTGACGCCAACTCTGATGTGCTGACCTACGAGTTGGAGCTGGTGGACTTTGTGAAGGTGAAGGAACCTTGGGAGCTCAACAACGAGGAGAAGTTGTCCACCTGCACGGCCATGAAGGACGAGGGCAATGCCCTCTTCCGTGCTGCCAAGTTTAAGCGCGCCCACAAGAAGTACAAGCAGGCAGCGTCCTACGTGGAGAGCGACTACTCCTTTAGCGAGGAGGAGAAACAGCAGAGCAAACCCCTGAAGGTGGCTTGTTATCTCAACATGGCTGCCTGCGATCTGAAGCTCCAGGACTGGCAGAACTGCGTGAAGAACTGCAAGAAGGTGTTGGAGCTAGAGCCCTGCAACGTGAAGGCGCTCTATCGAAGGGGCCAGGCCCTCTGCTACCTCCTCGAGTGGATCGACTCGGAGAGGGACCTGAACAGGGCGTTGGAGTTGGACCCCTCCAACAAGGACGTCCAGAGGCAGCTTGCCGTGTTGAAGCGGAAGATGGCGGAGCAGGACAAGAAGGACAGGAAGCGGTTCCAGGGGCTCTTTGAGCGGCTTAGTAAGGAGGACGAGCAGGAGCACAAGGAAGAGCCCGCTGATAAGGGCCAAGAAAAGGAGGAAGCCATGGACACCGAGAACACCGCACAACAGGATGCCTAAGCGTTGCGGTTTCTTCTTTTGTTTTTTTTTTGTGTACAAACTTTTCCCCAACAAAACTTGTTTATTTTACAGACAATTGCCATAGAGAGACGAGCAAAGAGAGAGAGAGAGAGAGAGAGAGAGAGAAACACAGAGGCACGAAAGCGTTTCGCGTGCTCGTGGCATTCGGGTAATAAAAAGGAGGCAATAAAGGATCATTATAGGATATATATAATTATAAAGGGCGGCTTTCTTTTTTTTAAACAACCAAGAAACAGAAAAGTTGGAGTTTTTAAGAGGGCGGAAGAGTGGGGCGAAAGGTTACGAGCACCACACCTGCTGCTCGAAGCTTTGAACTCGTGGTTCTTGTTTTTTTTTTTTTCTAAAAACTTTGAGGCAAACTCGCTCCTACCTACATCACCGATCACGTTGTTACCCCTCCAAAGCGAAACTCTTTCTTCTTCAGAGTTGGGTTTGGTGTCCTTTGCTTTCACACATATAAATAACAAAATGAGCAGCAGCAGTTATGACACTTCTGACTCGGACTCGGAGGAAAGCTCCAAGGTTTGGCCTTTTGCTCTCTTTTCTCCTTAGTTCTCTCTTATTTCTGTTGTGCCCCTCTTCTTGCTCACGTATAAGAGTCTGATCCCTTCTTCTTGAAAAAAAAAAAAAGGGTTTGTTGGCGTCGTTGGGCAATGCTATGGGTGACATTGCCTTTTGGAGTGCCAGAGAAATGGGTCCAGAGGAAAGGGCACGTCAGGAGCTTCTTCAACAGTATTCCCACAAGTACGTTCTCTCTCTCTCTCTCTCTCCACAAGAGATCATGTTTAACTCTTAAAACTGTATTTTCATCAAGATCGGCTGACTCGTTCGGGACGTCGGTGGCACAGGGCTACCTGGTCAAACGAGGCGAGATACATCGGGTATGGCGTGAACGGTATTTCGTCCTAGAAGGATGTTTTCTGTTTTATTACGCCAACGCCAAGGTTTCTTTCCTTCCTTCCTTCCTCTCCCTTCCTTTGTTTCCCTTTTGGCCTTGTCATTTCTTTCTTCTTTCTCTTTTCTTGTTTGTGGTACTTCTTCCACCTTACCAAACAACAAACAAACACCAACAGGCAAGCAAGCCAAAGGGACTGATCGACCTATCCGGCTGCGAAGTGCTGAGGGACATAACGAGAGGAAAGAAGAATTGCTTCCAAATAACGCACCCGACCAACCAACAAAAGCGAACCTTTTTGTTGCACACAAAGACGGAGGAGGACATGCGGTTCTGGTTAAAGAACATCAACGCCGCCATTCAGAAGGGAAGCGCCCACAATAACGAGGAAGAGCCAGAGGAGAACAGGAGCAAGAAGGAAAAGAAGAACAAGACAGAGGAACAGGAGAAGGAGAAAGAAAACGAGAGATGGGGCATGGAGGCCCACGCCAGCAGTAATGGTTATAGCTCGGACAAACGTAAAGAAGTGGAACTCCACTAACATGAAATTTTTTTGTGTGCTTTTGGTCGCATAGCAAGGCGAAAACCCCACCCTGTATTTACACTTTTTTTGCAGCAGATTCCCAAAAAAAAAACCGATTGTTATGGAGTACTATAAGTGTAACCTGCGAAAACCTTTTCAGCAAAAGGGTGCTTTTTTTTTTCCAAAGAAAGACTTTTCGTGAGTGCGTCGTTTGCAGCCACGTATATATATATTTATTTTGTTGTTGTTGTTGTGAACGCGCGCTCTTCTTGCCCTCTCCGCATAGAAAAAAAAAAACGATGAGACAGATTGTGGCTGTTCTGTTGTTCTCTGCCATGTTGGCCGTGAGTGGCGCTGAAGACGCGCAAATCAACTTCTTCTTTGCCGGAATGATCCCCGAGTCCTCTAGCTCGGGAGGATCTTGTTCTTGCTCTGCTTCTTCCGAGTCCTCTTGCTCGGGAGGATCCTCGCCCACTCACTACGAGTTCACCGTCGTGGAAGTATCCACCACCGACGTTGCTGATTCTGGCTTTGGAACGGACGAGACCGTGCCCCTCCAAAGAAGTGAGTTTCTTTTTTTTTCCGTTTTAACGTTTAAGATATTAATATAAAAAAAAACAAAAAACGAATGTTAAAAAAGTTGCTTGGGCCAACCAGTTGTGGAACGAACAAAAGACAGAGGTCGTGGGACACAACATCGGCACCTGCACTGTCACTCCCGCCATCAACAACGAGGGCAGCGCCCACCAGCTCTGCCACGTCGTGCACTACTACAACAACGGGGCGGACCAGTTGGTGATCGTCGGCGCCACCACCTTCGAGTCGGTGCCTCAGACGGTGGCTGTGGTGGGTGGTGCTGGTGCTTTTGCCGGCGCTTATGGCAGCTGCACCTATCAGCCGTTCCCCAACTACGACGTCAACTACGTCTGCAGCGTTTACATTCCTAACTGATACTGTTACTAGAGAAGTGTTCAGATTTGATACCAAACATATAATTCAAATTGAATCGCCTTTTTCCCAATCGAACAGGAGGAGAGAAGCAGGAGAGAGAGAGAGAGAGAGAGAAAAGAGAGAGAGAGAGAGAGAGAGAGAGAGAGAGAGAGACGAAAGCAGGAGAAAGACTGAGAGAGAGCGAGAGAAACGAAAACAAAAAGCAAAAGAGAGGAACCTGTGCTCGAAGAAATGTGACACAGCCTTGTTTAAAAGGACTGTCTCGAGTAAGGTGGAAAGTTGGAGATGGAAAAGAAAATTGGGTTGTTGCTCACGACTTTTTCGAATTTCCTCATGTCCGACGGTTGAACATCTGTACGTCGGCGGGAATGAAGGCAGTTTGCTATCTTTGCCATTCACACTTTTCTTCTTCGGAAAGGCATTGTCAAAGCCGTATGGTGAACATTATGCGGTAATAAGATAGGAAGAAGAAGTCTCTGCAGCGTAGTGCACTACCAATATATCACGAGAGAAAGTCTGAAAAAAAAAAAGCAATAACGGTAGCAAAGGAATGAAGAGAAAGAGAGAGGGAGAGAGAGAGAGGGGAAAGGGAGAGAGAGAGAGAGAGAGACGAAAGAAGAGGAGAAAGACGAAGAGAAGAGAACGATAGAGATAAAGCAAAAGAACGGAGAAAGAAGGAGAGGGATATATAGATAATAGAAAAAGCAGTGTTATCATTCAAAAATCGAAAAAGAAAAGGTTCTACCTGTAAACAGTCATGCTCTGACCCACTGAAAGACTCTTCATACAAACGAACGAAACCCGAAAACAGCCACGTAGGTTCAACAACTTGAGATGGGGACATGCCAAAGGAAGATCGTGCAAATGCTTGCCGCTGAGATTGCTGCACCAGGCCAGGTTCAGTTGCTCCAAACGAGGGCAGCCAGCGGCCAATTCCAACAAAGCGGCATCCTGCAGGTTCTTGCACCAGGAGAGGTTGAGCACCTGAAGAGCTGGATGGCTTAAGGCAGTTGCAGAGATATGGTTATAGCCACGAAGGCCGAGGGAGAGGAGAGAAGGCCACTGGCGCAGCGCCCATCGGATGCTTTGCAGCGACTTGATGTTGTTGCAGTAGGAGAGGTCCACACATTCGAGCTTGGGGCAGCCCTCCGCCATCTTTTGGAGGACGCGGTCGGTAACGCGTTGGCAGTAGGCCAGTTTGAGGGTACGGAGGGCTGGGCAACCTTTCTCGAAGAAGGACATTAATGCGAGCTCGCTGAGTTGTTGGCATTCCTCCAGCGAAAGCAGCCGCAGAGCGGCCGTTCCGCTGGCCTTGTTGCCCTGGAGCTGGTAATTGCCGTCGCTATTGTTGTTGGGGTATGAGGAGAGGTAAAGAAGGGTCTTGTCCGTAATCTTTTCACAAGAGGCCAAGTCCAAAGAGCGCAAACGAGGACAATGTTGAGCCAAAGCAGCCACCGCTTCGTCCGTAATGTTGATGCAGTTGTAGAGACCGACTTTCTTGAGATTTTGCTTGCTGCACCGTGCGATCTCGATGATGGCAGCATCTCCCAAGTTACGGCACTTGGAGAAGTCGACTTTGCGGAGGCGAGGGCAGCAACGCGCCAGGTGGATGACGCCCTCATCTGTGATTTCCTCGCAGGAAGAAAGGTTTAGAACTCGCAAGTTGGGGCAGGAATAGGCCAGGCTTCGCACGCCACTGTCCTCCAGGTTGACGCAGCGGCTGAGGTCCAAGGATTCGATCGTCAAGAAAGCACTTTTCTGAACGAGTTGATTTGTTGTTGATTTGGGAAGGAGGAAAGAAAATGGAGAGGAAGCAGAAGACAAGGATGAGGCAGGTTGTTGCGGGGTGGGAAATGGGTAGAGTTTGGAAAAAGCGTCGTTTGTAATCATTTTACAGGCTGATAGGGTTAGCGCTTCCAAAGAGAGCCAGTGGCGGCTAAGAGTTTCAACTGTATTGTCTTTTAAAAAAAAGATAAATTAGCATTTTTTATGGCATTAATAGAGTTGAGAGAGAGAAAGGGAGGATATGTGAGAGAGAGAGAGAGAGAGAGAGCAGAGAGCAGAGAGCAGAGAGCAGAGAGCAGAGAGCAGAGAGCAGAGCAAGAGCAGAGAGCAGAGGCAGAGAGCAGAGAGCAGAGAGCAGAGGCAGAGACAGAGAGCAGAGAGCAGAGAGCAGAGAGCAGAGAGCAGAGAGCAGAGAGCAGAGAGCAGAGAGCAGAGAGCAGAGAGCAGAGAGGGGGGAGGGGAGAGAGAGGGAGGGAGGGAGGGAGGGAGGGAGGGAGCAAACCTGTCAAAGAATCGCATCCAGTGAAGTGCAAGGAAGATATTTTGGGGCACGATCGGCAGAGGGTCTCGACCGCCGCATCGGTAATAGCTTTGCTAGATGTTCGGAAATAATAAAGACTAGGGCAGCGAGCCGCAATCATGGCCAAGCCCACATCAGTGATGTTACAGCCGCTCACATCCAAGTACACCACGCTTGCGCCAAGATGGCGGAACGCAGAGTCACCAAGTGCTCTGCATCCTCGTAGCGACATCCATTCCAACTGAGGGCAAGCCCTCGTCAGCTCTGCAACGGCTTCATCCGTTACTGCGGTTCCATCAAGCGCCACCCGACGCAAGGAAGCACGGCTGCGACTGCGAGCAAGTGCCAGTAGGGATTGTCCGTTGATACGGAAGCAACCGTCAAGATAGAGCTCCTCCAAGGCCTGGCAGCGGCGGCTCAAGCGAACTACCACATCATTGCCGATGTTGTTGCACCCAGAGAAAGAAATCTTGCGAAGATTACCACATAGGTTGGGACTGACGGGTTGCATGCAGGCATCTGTGAGGAGCTTGCATCCGCTTAGCGGCAATGAGGTAAGTGATGGTCCAACAAACTGAACCAAAGTTGTGTCGCGCATGGTGCCCTCTTTGACGCATTGTGTAATGAGTCGGAGCAATAGTTCTTCTGGAAGTTTCCTGTTTTTAGAATAAATGTGTAAGTTAATAAAGGCAAGGGAGAGAGGGAGTAAGCAAGATATACGTACGCGTGGAGGGAAGGCAATTGGTGGATAGAACGGGCAATGGAGGTGGCACAAAGAGTAGCAAGGCTACGAGGGGCACGTACTGAAGTCACATTAGCAATATTATTGTCAACAGCACCGCAAATGCTGCTAGTGTGGCTCGTGCACGTCGTATTATGCTGAACAATTGGTGAAGGGGATACATTCATGGTACGGCGAGTACTATCAGCGAAGGTATTTCGAGAACAAAGGCTATCAAAGGAAAGAGAAAAAAGCGTATGTACCTCACGGGCAGGATTCTCGCTTGGAGTATTAGTTTTGAGTCTCTTTTGGGGAATGGCAGCAGAAGAAGGAGTGCGGTGGTCTTCGTGTGCTTCAACCGAGGGAGAGGGTCGGAGCAGAGAGTAATAGTAGTTGTGGTTGAGGAAGGCCAAATGGAAGAATCGGGTGGAAAGGCGTTCGGATTCCTCATTGGTAGTAGTTGAGGAGTGATGGGATTGAATGAGCAGAGGACGTTGGAAGAGAGGGCTGTAGACAACGATATTACTCCGATGGAGATTGGCAAAGGCTTGCAAAGTAATGTGGTCCCCTTTCTGCTGTTCCTGTCGAACCCGTTGGCAATATTGCTCAATAAGGTCGATCTGCATTTGTTCTTCTTCCTCTTCTTCCTCGCGCACAGAGGAAGAGGGAGAAGGGGTTGGCTTTTTGGAGGGCAAGTGGGAGATAAGGGGCTCGTAGAGGTGACGATTCGCGGCAATCTCATCGGCAATAGAAGCTCTGAGCAGCTTGTAGTTGTCTTCCTTGTGGTAGAGCTGATGTGCCAAAGCACGGAATTGAGCATTCGGTCCGGGTTGCGCGCGCACCGCCCTCAAATTAAGCGCTTTGAGTTGTTGCTCCAAACGATTGTACTTGGCAGACACAGGAGCAAGTCCCTCCGAGGCCGACGCCAAGAATTGCTTCCACGTTCTCTTGCGGAAAAAGGGTTGGGACTCGAAAGAAACCGGCTCCTCTATGGTACTGTTGTTGCCGTTGTGGTTATTAACATCTTTTAGAGTGGATTGCTCGTCGTCATTTTCATCACATTCGCTTCTGGGTCGTTTTCTAGTTTCACGTTGTGGCTGTGGTTGGGTTCGCTGTGGTGGTTGATCGTGCGAAGCGTCCCGCAGGGAAGCAAGAAGGGAGTTCAGATGAACCAAAGCGGCATCAGCCTCCTTTTCGATGAGCTCCAGCTGAACAAAGGTTAGGCGCAGCGCCTCCAAGAATCTGGTCTTGAGGTGTTCGGTGGCTCTTGTGCAAACGTCAAAGCCTTCATCTACCAACTTTTTATATTTGTACGGCAACTTGAGCAGTGAGTGCACAAGAATAACAGCCGCAAATAGGAGAAGGGTAAGGGGTACCGCAGGAGAATCGCTTAGGGTAGACAAAACTGGTTGTGTTTCTTTAAAGGCCTCCGTGTATGCTTGCTTGACCATTTCCTGTTCCTTCTTGTCGGCGAGCTGTCTCAACACCACGGAAATGGTGGATGCTTTGCTGTGAAAAGTTTTAAAGGCTTGCACTAATCGTGCAGAGTACTGTTGTCGATCCGGTCTAATGCCTACAGAACCTGGAGGTAAAGGAGTTGTAGTGGTTGCAGCGGAAAGGCTTTGAGAGGTATAAAGTTGGCACAGGCATTCGCCGAGTAAAAAAGAAGAGACTTGCTTGAGCTCCTCTAGTTTCGGTGGTACCGCTTCCCTAACAAGTGCTGTCCACAACTTGGTCGTCTCCGCCAGGAGAACCTTGCCATAATGAAATCGTGGTGTTCTCTGTTGCTTGTTGCTTTGCATTGTAGTCGCGTTCTCTGATTCTTGTTGCATGCTTTCTTCCTTCTCCTCTTCTTCTATCTCTTCACTCGTCTTTTCTGTCTTTCGTTCGCGGAATCTTCGACACTTCTCCAACTTGCGGCGCAGCGTCAAGTCCGCCGACTCCATGCCATTCTCCCACTCGCTCTTCCAGCAAGCAAATCGTTGCGCAAATGGAGTGGCGGCCAACGCTTGAGCGGCAGCCGCTTGGCAGTCTGACTGCCCGTGTTTGCCCCGCTGTTCGTGCTGTTCTTGTTGCAAAGTTCTTCGCTTCCTGGCTGAGGTGAGCAAAGCCATCATCATTTGTTTGCGCGCGTTGTGGTGAGAAGGGTTGATCCTCATCTGTCCGTTGCGGCGGGGGCTTTGTGGCGCGTCACCGAACATAAACTCCTCCTCCTCTGCCGTCGGCGGGGAGGAGGGACAGGAAGAGGGCGCTGCCTCGGCGGAAGCTGATGGGAGAACCGAAACGCTCTCTCCGCCGCTCCGCTGTTGTTGCTGCTGCTGCTCCATCTGCTTTGTTGTTGCGGCCACACAACAAAGAAGAGATGGAGAAGAAGCAAAATGTGAGTGCAAAGAAGCGCGCTGGTCCAAGCTAACATGAGGAGGAGCAGAGGGAGAAAGGCAAGGAAGAAACAACGAAGCACGCACGAAAGGGGACTTGTTTGTGGAGAGCTCTTCTCGTGTGTTGTGCGGTTCACCCAGGCCCTCAACGGCAGCGGCCGCTGAGGAGCGTTGTTGGTGGTGGTGGTGAGGCTGAGGGAACTCCTCCCGAGGCAGAAACATGTCGGCTAACCAAGCATTGCTGTCCATTGCTTATTGAATTTTTCTTTTGTGGCTTCTGTGGTCTGCAACGGAATGGTCTGGGAGAGAAAGAGAACAATCAGGGAGAAAAAAAAAACAACAAGAAAAGACGAAAAGAAAATAAAAATAAAACCTTCTTTGGAGTGGAGGGTTGGCTCGGCTTCTTCTTGTCTTATTCTTCTCCTTTTATTATTATTACTTGAGGCTTTAAACTTGCCCTTTCCAGAAAAAGTTTTGGCTTCTTCTTTCAACAACAACCCAAAAACCCAAAGTAAACAATAAATAAATAAATCCCAAGCCTTCGTCTCCCTCCGCTCTTTTTTTTTTTCTTTGAACAATCCGAAGAGAGAGAGAGAGAGAGAGAGAGAGCTCAAAGAGAAGATAAGCGAGAAAGAGAAAGAACAAACCTTTTTGTTTTCCCTGCTATGGAGATGATTACTGGGAAGCAAAAAAAAAAAGTCTGCGGGCGGCGCTGCAGAGAGAGAAAGCAGAGGAGGAGAGAGAGAGAGAGAGAAAAAAAATAGTCGCTAACTTTTCTGAACAAAGGGAGGACTTTTTCTGCTGATAATTGTTTTTTTTTCTCTCTCGGAATTTTCGAGTTTTTCCTTATTTCGGTGAAGCTGGGAAATGGCCACGTTGCCATGGAAATATCCTTTCATAGATAAGTGATGATGTCATTTTTTCCTTTTTATGGTCAATTATGCGTCATCCACTTTCAGGGGGTGACCCCTTTGCGTGCCTAAGCTTGCAGCGGTAGAAGTTTTTGTTTGCCTCTGCGTGCTGATAAGGGATGGTTTATTGGGGGCCTAAAGGCTGAGGTTACATAAAGAAGCAAAGGTAATACAACAAAATACGATGAAGCAGAGCGATAAAACGGTTCTTCACAAGTCGTCCAGGCCGTCGTCCTCGTCGGCATCCACCTTGGCCACAACACCTGTGGTGATGGCCGACTTGCCTTCCCTCTTCTTCTGCTTGAAGATGCGGAACATCTTGGTGAAGAACAGGAAGGACAACACCAGGATCACTCCCAGGAGGATGGAGAAACCCACTAAGGCCAGGGCAGCATCTGGCACGGGCTCCAACAGGGCAAACGTGATGATGGCCAAGACGGTGGCGGTGGTGGTGCCATAGATGGCGAAGGAGATGAGGCGGGCCTCGTCAAAGCGCGTGGGTGTGCGCCCGACCAGCACGGCCAGCACCACGCCGGCCAACATAACGAGGGCCATGTAGAAGAACTGCACGGCGTACCAGACGGGTCGGTGCTCGGATTCGCAGATGAGCTGGTCCTTGTCGTCATCCACCGTGGAGGAACGCTCAGGTGTCGGGGCATCCACTGCTGTCCATATCACCAAGATTACCTTTTCGTTTGTAGAGTAGGTTAGAAGAGAAAGGGCGAGAGAAAGAGAACGAAACAAAGGTAGAAGGAGGAGACGAACCACTTCAATGGCGATGAGGGCCAAGTTGCAGAGCACCAATTGGACCCAGGAGTACTTCGGATACACAAGGCCCTCATCTTTTTGGTTCAACTTGGTCTTTAGGATAAACGCCATCTTGGACACCAGGTTTCTGTTTGTTACAGAGAAATAAGGATCAAACAAAAACACCAGAAGAACAAAGAAGAAAGACATACCCATAAATGAACACCCAAAACAGGATCATCCAAGGACGAGCAGCACATGCTCGATCGGTAGGCTCTCCAATGAATGGCAAGATGGCCAGGCTGGCCAAGACCAACCCCGTCAACACCACAAAGTTGAAGACAAGACCGGTTTGCTTCAGGATGAGTGCTTTGTCCGCATGAACCACCGCAAAGTAGACAAAGAAGAGCAAGACGAGGAGGGCTATGAAGCTGGTAAGGAAGAGAAGGACCAGAAAGACGATGGCCACCGGGTCGTTCCACTCCACCCAGGTGAGCTCCTTGGGGACCTGGCAGGTGTCAGCGCCGAAGCTGCTGCGCAGCTGCTCGAATGAGTTCTCCGAGGGGACGAAAGGAGGAGGGCACGTGGCCGCCAACACGCTGCGTCGTTGGAGATACTCGCCGCTCATGTCGGCGCAGGTGTCAAAGACCACTTCCTCGGGGGCAGGAGCGGTCACATAGAGACAGTTATCATTGTCGGTGGCTTCGTAGTGGTGGATAACGACGAGGTACATGGTGGTTTGGACAACGTCGCTTTGTAGCGGGACGACAGTATAGTTGCCTGTTATACATCCTCCTGATGCCAAGTCGCCTACATTTGTGCCGTAGTAGTTATAATTAGTAGCTGATCGAGAAGAGAAGAGAAGAGAAGAGAAGAGAAGAGAAGAGAAGAGAAGAGAAGAGAAGAGAAGAGAACGACGAAGAGAACGACGAAGAGAACGACGAAGAGAACGACGAAGAGAACGACGAAGAGAAGAGAAGAGAACGACGAAGAGAAGAGAAGAGAAGAGAACGACGAAGAGAACGACGAAGAGAAGAGAACGATGAAGAGAACGATGAAGAGAACGATGAAGAGAACGATGAAGAGAACGATGAAGAAAGGGTGCAAAAAAAAAAAAAACAGTACCTTCCAAGACTCCATCTTCCATGACTGTATCATTCACCAAAAAGACGGTTTGCTTGATAAGAGGATTGCTGGCGCGGTAAATGCTGCTTTGTTGGTAGAAGAAACCAGCATCCACCAACGCTTGCGCCAACTCGCCAGCCTTGGTGCCCACAAAGACATTTTCAGTTGGGTAGTCTTTGTTCGTCGCGGCTATTATTTTTTTTAAGGGAAAGAGTTATATAAAACTACATTTAAAACGGGGACAATTCCACAACAAAGCCAAACAAAAAGAGCGGGAAGGAAGGTATGTACATTGGATAAAGTCGGGATGGACCAACAACAGGCCGCTCTGGTCAAAGATGAAGCAGTGAGCATCACGATCGGGATCATCTGATGATGCATTGCCCAGCCAGCAAACATTGGTAGGCTCTAACACCGTCTTCTGGAAGTCGGTGTAGGAAAAGTCCAAGCCGATGATGCCCACATGGTTGACCCCTTGCGACGCCGTCGTCGTGGATAGAGTCAACACGGTACCCAATCCAAATGCATCCACATAAGGGCTAGAAAAAAAAACCAGTAAGGCGCAACTAAAACAAGAAGGAGAAGAACGAGCAATACCTGGATAACACAACTTTGCCAGGTTGACTGGCAGCACGATCACGCCAAGGACGGGCGGTAGAGTCGTATGTGGGAGTGGAGGCGGAGCCAGTTGGGAAGGAGTAGATGGAGCCAAGAGGATTGCCGGCATAGATCCAAAGCACCTTATACTTATCCTTGATGGTGGTGGTGTTGAAAGCCACTTTCCAGTCGGTCAAAATTGGCCAAGCCACCATCATATCATCTTTGACCTCTTCTTGTATGCCTGATATAACAAAAACAATTAGATTTTTAGGAAAGAAAACAAGGGAAGAGGGCAGCAGAAACCAGAGAGGGGGGGTAAGCAAAGAGGGGGGGGGAGAGAGAGAGGAGAGAGGGGAGCCCGGGAGAGAGAGAGAGCGAGAGAGGGGGGGGGAGGGAGAGAGAGCGAGGAGATAAACACCCACCTGGATTAGAGCTGCCAGGCAATTCATTAACATACTCCATCAACGGACCAATGAGCGATATCTCATTTTGTAGAAAGTATTGACTGTCGAGCCATCCTTGGGCTGCAAACTATAGTGATGATCATATCAGTCATGGAAAGCAATGCGTTAAAATAAAGCAAACGCTAAAGGAATACCAATGATTATATCGAGAAGAGAGAGTGAAGCAGAGGGAGAGAGAGAGAGAGAGAGAGAGAGAGAGAGAGCAGGTAAACGCACCTGGAAGCATCCAGTGTCCCAGTTAACACCGTCGACCTCGATGTATCCGTCGTAATAGTTTCTCTGGGGTGCTGGAATGGACCCGGTGTAGTTATCGATCTTATAATAGTAGTAGGTGATGGACTCGTCGCGATGGTAGGAGGAAGGTCGGAAGATCTTTCTCTCCAGCCGTTCATCAGAGAGCGCACGCACGGCAAGGAACGGAAAAGAGGCGAGTTTTTGCCAAAAGTAGGTCATATTTACTGCTTCTTGGACAATACCTTCGTATGTTGTATCACCTATTATAATTGTATACATCAAGTTTCACCTTCGTTAGCACTGAGAGAGCAAGATAGAGGAAAGAAGGATAAATGGGCATACCAGCAGGAAGATCAACGTTTTGCAAGACACGAACAAAACCAGATTGTTCGTTGAACATTGGGTCTCGCACGTTTTCATTGAACTCTTCTGTGGGCTCATACGTGCTGATGTCATAGTACAAAGGAGAGCGAGTGGTGGTCTGGAAGGACCAGGTCTTGCTGCGATCCCTCATGACAGGGTGAAGTACGGTGTCTCCATAGGAGTTCACCAGGAAGCCATAGTCGAAGCGGACCTCAAAGGACTGCTCCGCAAAGATGAGGTCGTCGAGGATGAAATCAATTCCCACCACACCGACGGGTAGGGCCAAGGCACCGTCTTCACCAGCGCCAACTGGAAACACTGCAAGACTTGCGCTGAGCATCACGCCCACTGTTGTGGTTTTTTTTTTTCAGTGTGTTAGATAAGTTTAACTCGGAGAAAGAGAGCGAGTTAGAAAAGTACTTGTAAGAGAATTTGTGCGAGTAAAGCCTAGCGACATGAGCCAAGAGGGATCACCGGCGGCGTTTTGGCCAACGGTAGCCAAGAAGGCACTGTAGTTGGTTACATTCTTGTAAAGGGTTTCTCCATCACCTGATGCAAATGAAAAGGAGGAGCCGCTGGAAGAACAGGCCAAGACTGAGGCTATATTTTAAAATAACCGTTAGCAATAACAAGTCTGGACAAGCAAAAAAGAGAAGACACTATTGTACCTTGGCTATTGTCTTCGCTGCCAACAGTGTAGATGAGAGAGGTTGGCAACGTACCACTCAAACTATTGTATTTAAAGTAACAGAGATGATGATTACTCTACGATAGAAAGAGAGCGCCAGGAGAGAGAAAGAGCGGGGCAGAGAAGAGAGAGAAAAGGGAACCTGTCAGGAGCAGGAATGTTGCGGCCGGAACCGATA
Source organism: Balamuthia mandrillaris (assembly GCA_031835245.1). Classification (NCBI taxonomy): domain Eukaryota; phylum Discosea; order Longamoebia; family Balamuthiidae; genus Balamuthia; species Balamuthia mandrillaris. The sequence goes on along the minus strand of JAVKOQ010000468.1, from coordinate 20,366 downwards.
AAGATGAGGGCGTTCTGACAAGCCTGAATACTTCTTCCTGGCACGGTGACGCCGCTTTCAAGCATATAATCGGTGCTTTCTCGTTCAAAAATGGTGAGAGCTTCCTCAAAGGCAGCTCTTGTGCCGGCTCCGCTGCGTGCTTCAGAACGTTCCCTGTGTTTACGATGTTACATGAGGATTGTAATGCATTAAAAGAAGAATTAAAAAAGAAACCTACAAGGCTTCAACAACAGCAACAAGAGCCTCGATGGCTTGGGGAGTTGCTCTCACATAACCATCGACACTGCTAACACATTCTGGTCTGCTCATTTCATTGCCAGATACCTTTTAAAAAGAAACTATGAGCGAGAGAGAGAGAGAGAGAGAGAGAGAGAGAGCAAAAGAAAAACAATACATACAATAAGAAGCATAACGTGATCAGACTCATGGAGAGAGTTCAATACAGCTATAGTGGCCAACTTGATGTACTCAAAGTCATCTCCAGTATCTCGCGAGGTATCGATGATCAACACCAAGCCCTTATAACCTGTCAAAGCGGTAGTGTACCTTCACACCCCCCAGGGTCAGCAGAGTGAGACACGAGAGAGAGAGAGAGAGAGAGAGAAGAAAAGAGAAGAATATGAACCAAGACTGAAAGCGGGCGTCAAAGCTGTCCGTGTCGTTGAACTGAAAGTGAGGATAATAGCGAGTAAGCCCCGTGTTGGCGCCGCCAAAGTACTGGAAGGCCACCGTGGGGTCGGCCTGCCTGTTGCTCTGGAACAGCTCCTCCAGCTCCCCGGAGAGGTTGATCTCATAGTCCAAGCGAGCGTTGCTCTGCGACCACCCAGGCACCTGTTGGTACACGCTGTTAGAAAAGAGGACAGAGAGAAGGAAGCCAAACGAGGCAGGCTCTCATACCACAACGGCAGAGGTGGTGATGTCGGCAGGAAGGTCGCCTCTGGCAGAGGTGTAGGGATAGGCTCCGTAGAGGTCGGCGGGAGCGGTGGCAGCGTCCACGTAGTCGGCGGAGCCGGAGTAGCTGGCGTTGGCGTGCGCTTCTTGGATCTTGTCCCTCAGTTTCTTTTGTTGTGTTGGGTGTTGTCAGCTGTTTGCCGGTTGGAGAGAGAGAGAGAGAGAGAGAGAGAGAGAGAGAGAGAAGTACCTCCAACAAGCTAACTTTGTCGCGAAGGATTCTTTCAATGGTGGTTGCAAATGTGGCTGCCTCCAAATCTCCAGAGCTCACTTCGTTTTGGATGAGAGCGCGATCAAACGTCTTTTTTTTCCAGCCGAGAGCAAAAAAGAAAAAAAGTAAATCTTTCTTGTTCCTAAGCAGAGAGAGAGAGAGAGAGAGAGAAAAGAGAGGAGAAGAGAAACGAACGTCGACATAACGACTGGGTTGCATAACATTGTCCCGAAGGAACGCAATGTCAGCCACCATATTGTCACGCCATCCCTGTATGCTGCAAGAACAAAAAGAAGATTCGTCAGTAACGCTTTTTTTTTTTTTCAAAACAGCAAGAAGAAGAAGAAAGGGATTTTTGAATAAGTCCGACAACGAGTTTTACCGTGTGGCATTGTAATAGTTGGTTTGCGCTTGGACCTGAGCCGCAGGACCTATAACGGCGCAGAGGCACAGCGCAAACAGCACAGCAAGAGAGCCGCTAGTCCACGGCGCTGTAACGAAAGAGGTGCAGCGCATTGTCGTCGGGTTGTGGTGGTGTTCCTCTCGTTTCTTCCTTTGCCAACAAACTACAAAGCAGAAGCACAGACACTTTCCTCTTCCTTCCTTTCAACCAACTTGGCAAGCTACACAGAGAGAGAGAGAGCGAGAGAAGTCAAAGCTTACGCCTCTATGCGTTACCGTTACCGTTAAACAAACTTTTAAAAACTCAAATGAATGAATGAAAGAGAAACAGAAAAAAATAAAATAAACAACCTGAACTCATATGACTGAATGGGTGAATGCGCACAACAACGGTTATTATGTGGCTTTGAATTAATTGACGTACACGTTCCTCTTCTGCTCTTGCTACTATAATTGTTCCTGAAAAGAAATGGCAAGGGGAAAAAGGGCAGCATATTAGTCCCAGCGCTTCTCCTGCTACCTATAGCGGCGACGATATCGTGCCGACAAGGACCACCGCCAAACCAAACCACTGCGCGTTGGTCACACGAACATTTATTAATTCAACGAGTGAATTTTGTCTGAAATTGCTATTTCGGCCCAATCCGAATAAAAATATCGAAAGTTATGGATCGAAGTCCTTTTTATGGATGAAATATAATTGTCGACACCCTTTTTATGTTAATTTTTTCTTAATATGGGTAAAGTGATGTCATCATTGTTGCGTCACTTCTCGATAATTTTTGAATTTTTTTTTCAGGCGCGCATCAACCGGGAAAGACTTTTGAAGTATTTCTTCTTTGACTCCACGGAGTACTTGCGTTTCTTACCGCCCTCTTTCTTTCGGTGGGCGCGGCTGCTCTTGATGCTGCTTTGCTCCAGGATGTCGTTTATCATGTCGGACACTTTTTCCTTCATCGCGTTCGCTTTGTTTCGCTCCGTAAATGTCGTAAAACGATAACTACGGTATAGAAAAGTTACAAGAGAGAGAGAGAGAGAGAGAGAGAGAGAGAGAGAAGGGACATACGACAGCCAAATATACAGATCTAACACATTGTAGAATGTTTCCAAGTCAGCCAACCTTTCTTGTGGAGCTCTGCTGAGCTTCTTGGGGTTCAACCGCAGGTTCATCTGAACTTCTCCTTTCAATGCATGATGCTGTGCAAACTATCGTTATTTTTACATTTTTATTTTGGTTTTTCGTGTGAGCAAAACGTTTTAAACAAGATAAAAGAAAGACAAGGTGGGGTGGCGGGGAAAAGATAAAACGCACCAACAAAAGGTGATACATGAGAGCTGTGTCATCGCTATTCACAGGGCAGCTGCTAAATATGTATCGTTCACGAAGAGACAGAGGTACTTCTTCCAGCAACGCTGCTGCCGCCTTTGTGGATATTGTTAAATTGGTAGCTTAACGAAAGAGAGAAGAGCGAGAGGAGGGAAAGGAGGGAGAAGAGAAAGAAGAAGAAGACGACAACGAAGAAGAAGAACAAGAAGAACAACAAGAACAGAGAGATTTAAAATATACCACACTATCTTCATTGCCACAAACAAAGTAATTCTTGTCCACAGTGGCATCCTCATAAAACATTTCCTATTAAAATGGAACATTAACACCACTAAAAAATAAAAAAAAAAGAACAAGAGCAAAGAAATGTACCAAGACTTCGGCAAAGGAGAGATCGGGAAATACTTGCGAATACGCTACAAGCTGCTCGTATGTTGGAGCCAAGCCTGCTCGATCCAATTGTTCCAAATTTGAAGCCAGTGCATCTTGTATCAACGGAGCATCTTCTCGATGGACGCTTGAAAAGAAAAACGGATGTATCAACATAACTAACAAAAAGAGAGAAAAAGGAAGACGGGACTCACCAAGCAACAACACCAACAGGATATTTGCTTTTGAAACGACCAGCTCTTCCGCCAATTTGCTTTATCTCTGCGGGCGTAAGATTTCTGAGCGTTTCCCCGTCAAACTTCTCTGCTGCTGTGAATATAATCCTTCGAATGTTTCTGCACACCCAAACAGAACGAGCAGAATATAAGTTACGATGCATATTCTAAAAATGTAGAGAGGAAGAGAAGACGCACAAGTTTAGGCCCATTCCAATAGCATCGCTTGCAACTAAGATTTCATAAGGAGAAGTAGGATCATTGAATAACTGGGCTTGCTCCACTCGAGTAGAAGGAGGAAGTCCTCCATAAACGATGCAACACCGGTATTTGGTATTGCTCTCCACGTCCTTTTTCAAGCGGTGCAGCTTCGTACGGGAAAAGGCAATCAAGCAATCGCCAGGACGAAGTTTGGAAAAGAGACTCTTTCCTAAGTGAGAAACATTGGGTTCTAGCGGAGAAAGGCGCTCATAGGTCCGAATCTAATGTTAATAACGCGAAATATAAGATAGCTGTAACGTGAAATAGAGAGAGAGAAGAGAGAGAAGAGAGAGAAGAGAGAGAGAAGAGAGAGAAAGAGAGAGAAAGATTATACCTCCAATTCGTCACCCGATACGGAACACATCTGCTGGATGAGAGACAAGGCGCTCTCATTGCCACAGAGGTGAATCTCGTTGGCTGGAATTCCCAAAAAGGCCCGGCTCCAAGCCCATCCTCTGCTCTTGTCTCCAATCATCTGTATCTCATCGATCACAGCACACTCCACCTGGCGAGAGGTATCTGCCATCTCCACCGTACATGAAACGTGCTTGGCATCGTCCGTCTCCAAGATGCGTTGCCCAGTGACAAGGTTGCAAGGAACACGGGCTTGGGTATTGAGCTTGTCATAGACCTCCTCGCCAAGGAGCCTCAGAGGTCCGCAGTAAAGTCCGCTCTTGCTCTCTGCCAGCCTTTTCAGGGCGGTGTAGGTCTTGCCGCTGTTGGTAGGTCCCATGTGCAGGATCACTTTGCGTTTCTGCTTGCGTGCGGCAGGGTACCATTCGTGAGGCAGCCGCAGATCCATCATTCGACGACGGAGGACTCTTGAGGAGAGAGTTTTTACTTCACCATCCATGACATCGCTTTCGGTGCTGCTCAGGAGGGACACACGTCGCAACATTTGGGTGGTTTGGGAGGTTTCTTTTCCAATGAAGGGACGCGAGGCGTATTTGCTGCCCACGAACTCGATGAAAGAGGGGAGCACACTGTCAATCCACTCTGTTACAGTTAACATGAGGGAATGAGAGAGATATAAGGGAGAGAACAACGAGAAGAGAAAGTGAGACCTTCATCGGAAAGACTTCGATCCAGCAAAAGGTGCTTGAGGGGTTCGGGGCTCCATTCATCTTCGACAGGAAACAATGACGGATAAGCATTCGGGATGGCGTTGGAGGTGCTAAAGAGAACAGATCGCTTAAAGTCACGAAGGATCCTTTCTTGAGCTCCTGGCTGTCGCAGAAATCTTGACATGTCATGAGTGGTAAACGTTCGCTCCAGTTCTACTGTCACCTCCGCACTTTGGCTAAACGGCTTAAAACGTTTCTCCAAATAGACTGTAAATGATGCAAGAAAGAGAGAGAGAGAGAGAGAGAGAGAGAGAGAGAGAAGAGAGAGAGAGAGAGAGGTCAAGTTGTTATTACATACAAAAGAAGACAAGAAAAAGCAAAAGACTGATTCAAAGTACCTTGCTCCTCTTTGGTGAAGTTGGGAATGATCCTAGTAGAGGCTCCCACAGCTCCTTCCTTGCCATACGTTGGTTTGACGTTAACGTAGGTGGTAGATTTTCGTTGTGGCGCTTTCATAAGTCCTCCCCAACCATCAGGCACCAGCTCCTCCTCTTCTGCCTCTGCTGCTTCCATCACTTCGTCTTCGTCTTCTTCTCCCTCATATTCTTCGTCTTCTTCATTCTCTTCACCATCCTCCAAGTCTTTTTGCATTTGCCTCAATTGGTCGGAGCTCTTCGCACCGTCCATGCACATCAAAAACTTTAACGTTTCCTTTTCCATCCTCATTTCCTCCTCTTCCTCCTCTTCCTCCTCTTCTACGTCTCCTTCTCCCTCCTCCTCTCCTTCTTCCTCTTCTTCCATTCCTTCCCCTTCTTTCTCTCTCAACGGAATACCAGACAACACTCTTTGCATTTCCGTTCTTCTCTCTCGGCGTTGTGGTTGCTGTGGTTCTTTTTTGACGAGCCGAACCACAAACAGATCAGCGTCGCTATTGCCGTTGGTGTTGTTTCTTGCTTTCAGTTCTTCATGAAGTTTGGCAGAAGGAGGCCACTGACAGCCCAGTTCCTCGTCCACCAGAGACAACAGCTCATCGCCACCAAGCCGCCAGTGGGCGGCGCTGTCACGCAGCAGGTCGGAGAAGGTGTAGTGTTGGTCCCTGGGCACGCGAAACTTGAGCTCCTCCCCATTGAAGAGCACTTTGATCAGCTGTGGCGGCGCTTCTACGCAATGAACGAGAGGTAAGAGAGGAGGAGAAAGGGATGAGGTCAGATGAGAAGAGAAAGGGAGAGAAGGTGAGAGGCAAGAGAGAGAGAGAGAGAGAGAGAGAGAGAGAGAGAAACCGAAAGAAGAGAGACAGCGGATGCCGTGTGGGATGATGACATGTCGTCTGCTGGCAAGCGGCGCTCTGACACGGGATACGGTAGGAGCTCGCGAGAAGGCAAAGGCGCTCGCGAGAACGCGCGATGACGCTCCTCCTGCTCCTCCCATTAGTCCTTGGAGAGCAGCATAACGATAGGAGGAGGCGGTCCTTTCGCCGGCACCAAAAAACCCCTTCCTCCAGCCCGTTCCCCGCCGGCACAAAAGGGACGACAGAGGGGATGGGGTACTGCCCCTGCTGCCCACGCAACTGCTGCTGCCGCTACCGGAGCCAAGGGGCCGCCCATAGCGGAGGCCTTGCTGCCACATGTCTTCCTTCTTCCTTCTTCTTCTTCTTCTTTTCTTTTTTTCTTTTCTTCACTTTTAAAGTTTCCAGTACGAGGGGTCATGCGCTCAGCAGCCTAAGACATGTTGCCTCCAAGGTCGTACGGTGTCCGATGCGCAGAGGAAGCCAGGCCCGGATCAGTGTTAGGCTGAATAATTTGCATCGTGCAGTTTGGTTTGATTCGGAATCTGTCCACCGCAGCGAAAGAGATCCGTTAAAATATTTATTTATTTTTTTTTGATTTGAAAAGAAAGAAAAGAGTTTTTTTTTTGTGTGTGAGTGATTGGATTGGACTGGATTGGATTGGAGGGCAGCGAGACAAGAGCCACACCAATGTCGAGGAAGCAAAGGACGGACCTGTTGGCGGAGATCTTTGAGGTCGCTGGAGAGGATTTCTCGACGATCGGGCGCTTGTTGCGGCAGCTCTCCTCGCTGGAGAAGAAGAAGAAGGGGGAGACGATCTGGAGCCGCTCCGAGCTCGATAGCTTTGAGGCCGCTCTCGCGCAACACGGCGCTGAGGACTTGGACAAAATTTGTGCCGCTGTCCCGAACCGATCCAAGTGAGTGAGATTTTTGAAGGCCTTCTTCCCTACCACCACTTTCTTTTCTTTTTTTTTCGGTCTCTCATTTGATTTATTTATTTATTTTTTGCAACGATAAGAGCTGATGTGAAGGCCCAAGTGAATCTGTGGAAGCAAGCGGGTCAGGTCAAGAAACGGACGTCGGGTGATGTGACCACCACCGCCGAAGGGGAAGAGGGAGCCGGCAGCGTTCCTGCCACCCCCGAACGCAGCACGAAGAAACAAAAGCGACGAAAGTCCGATACGGCAGCTACCGCTGCCGCTCCCTCAGCGGCCGCTAGTGCGGCTCCTTCTGCCACGGCCAAAACTGCAAAGACTACTCCTGCTGCCAATGGAACACAAACGAACGGCAAAGTAAAGGCCGGGTCGGAAGGGGAAGAAGAGGACGAGGAAGGCACAGCAGAAGAATTGGAGGGTTCGGAAGAAGAAGTGGTCGAAGAAGTAGAAGAAGAGGAGGAGGAGGAGGAGGACGACGACGACGACGACGACAAAGCGGCAGCAGCGATAGAGAGAGAAAAGCAGGAAAAAGAAAGGAAGGAGAAGGAGAGAAAGGAGGCGGAGGAACGAGCGAAGAAAGAGAAGCAAGCGGCTGCGGCAGCCGCTTCTACCCCATCATCCAAAAGGCAGAAGAAGAAGAAAAAGAGGGCAAGAAGATCGGATGCAATGAACACCGCCCACTAACCCTGACAAAGAGGGAAGATAAAAAGGATAAGAAGAGAGATGGCATGATGCAAAATAGATGAAAAAAATGATAATAACTGGCTTTTAAATCTTCTGCAGCGTCAATGGAGGTACAGTTTCTCTCTTTCTCTTACTGCCTCTCTTCTTTTTCTTTAACGACAGCGCTCCCGTTGAGGAACCACCCTCTCCTCTTTCCTCCAACTGCATGCTACTTTTACCTTTCTGCTTCTCTTCCTCTGCTTCCTCATATTTCTTCTCTTTCTTATCACTATGGCCCTCCGTTTGTTTCGTCCTATTCTCCACAGTAGCAGCTACCTCTTTCCCTTTCCCTTTCCCTTTCTCCTTCTGCTTCTCCTCCTCCTCCTTGGAACGCCGCCTTTGCAGTTCCTCCTGCTCTTTTTCCTCGGAGGAAGGCCACCGACCCTCCAAATAGCGCTTCAGCAGCGCTGCCGCCGAGACGTCCTTCTCATAGTTACACAGGTCAGTATTGGTCTGTCCATCCAGGATCACCAGGCGCTTGCCTTCATCCAACATCTGACGTAGCTCTGCCACCTCTTCCAACAGATGCCTCTCCAGCACCGTCTTGTAGGCCGGCAGCAACAACTTCCATCGGGCCTCCTTCACAGCCATCAACTTGGTAGGCTTCTGCTTCAGGCTGGTGGCCCACCCCAGGAGAGGCCCATTGCGATGCTCCTGACGACGAAGACCCTTCATGCTGGTCTTGGTCATGACACTGCGGTCCACGCCCGCTCGCTCAAACACCTTCAGGCCCTCGTACAGGCCCTCCACGCTCATGCTCCACTTGTTCTCGTGGCCAGGAATGGGAATCATGCCATGAGGGTAGGCCAGCCCAAACTTGCGCCATCGGTTGTCGGTACTGCTGGGCGTGATGTCCACCAGCACGGCCTGTTTTCCCAACTCTTCCAGCAACTCCCCCGACATTCTTCTCGGGCGTATCAAGATGGGTCCCTCCTTCTCGAGCATCTTCATCAGACTGGCGGGATCCGTCGTGCTGAGGCTTTTTCTTCGCTCGCTGCCGCTTCTGCTTCTCGCCTTGCCGGCATTAGTGTTGCCGCTTCCTTCTCCCCCATCTTCGGTGGAGAGCTCCAAGGCTTCGCGAAGGTATCGTTCCCTGTCTTCCTCTGCCTGCTCGTCGAATTTCTGCTTCAGAGCGCCGCCCTCCTCGCACACCTGTCGCCACTTGGCGCCCAGCAGCTTGGCCCGCTCGCCGAAGCCCAAGGGGCGCTCCGACTCGCTCTGTATGATCGGCCCATATTCCAAGCAGAAGAAATGGTAGGCACTGCGGGGCTTCTTGAGCTTACCGGGTTGCTTCTCCTCATCGTCGTTTTTGCTCTTTGTTCGTTGTTTCTTTGTGGGTCGTTTGTTTTGGGCGTTGTTGGCGGCAGTGGAGGGGGAGGAGGAAAGCAGGGCGCGAAGCTGAGGAGGGAGGTCAGCGGGGGAAGAGGCAACATCATCAAAGTCGACCAGATCTCTGAGGGAGTAGTTCAGCGAGAAGAGGGGCATAAGGATGGAGTAGACGAGGCTGGTGAGATCCTCTTCCACCGCCTCTGCTCGCTGCTTGATGGTTCTCTCCTTACGCAGTTGTTGACGAGACAACTGCTGTTGCGGTTGATCGTTGTTGTTGTTGTTGTCAGATGGAGGGGAGGAAGAAGAAGGGGCGTTTGGATTGTGGCGCTCCATCAGCTTGTCCACGATGCCTTCCAGCTGGGCCACAGCCGCAGCGGCGGAGGGGGCGTCCTCTGTGGGGCTGTTGTTGCTCCCTTGGGCGCCGTTTTCGACCGTTTCGTTGTGTCGTTGTTGACCTCCTTCTCCGTTTTCTTTGTGCGTTGGTTGGGCAGCAGGCTCAACGAGGGAAGCGGAAGATTTCTTCTTCTTCCCTTTCTTCTTTGGCTTCTTTGTTTTTTTCGTTGACGTCTGCTGCTGTGCCTGCTGATTAGGGTTATCATCCCCCGAGGCAGCCCCGCCCCCTTTCTCCTTGCTGACCGGCACATCGCTTGCCCTGCTCTCTTCGGTCCCGTTGGCGGTCTCTGAGAGAGAGGGGGTTGCCGCTTTGAAGCTTCTCTTCCTTTTCAGCATCCGTCGGGAGAGGGGGCTTCCGGGGGAGTTGATGATCCCATCCAACCAGGCTTCCTCCTTGGAACGCAGCTGTTTGCCTGCGCCCGACTCGTCCGCGGCAGCATGGGCCTTCTCTTTGGGCTGGCCCCCAGAGGGGGCGAGCATTCGTCCCGCTGCGCTCATCTGCGGCTCTTCTCTCTCCCTCGCTTCCTTTTTTTTTTCCAATTTTTTTTTGTGCAAGCCTGACATTCTTTGCATTCTTGGGAGGGAAAAACCATTTAACGGTCTGTTCTCCAGTGTAAAAGTGTCTTGCAAGGCCAGCACGGATGGTCCCCCTAACAGCGGAGGACTTTTTTTGCCCCGCGCAGAAGAACAAAGGCTTTGGTCTTGGGAGGGAGCCAATCGCAGCGAGGGGCTAATCAACGCTTTCATTTTGGAGGGGTGACTCCTCAGCCCGAGTTTTGTTTTTTGTATTGTGTTTTGTTGTTATTCACTTGGGAAGGCCAACACTACCAAAGACAAAGATCCGCCGCCACCACCACTACGCTGAGATTATAATTTTTTTAAAAAAACAAAAAGATGCAAGAGGCAGAATGTACGAGGATGTTTTTTCCGTTGTTGTGTTTTCCTTGTTGTTGTTGGTTTTTTTTTTTGTGTGTGTTGGATTGTGATTTCCGCTACGTTTTTTTTTCTCAATTTGTTACTCGGTTGTTGTTACTTGTTCTTCTTTTCGTTTTCTTTCTCGTTCTCCTCCTTGTTCTTCTTCGTTCTCGTTGCGTTTTTTCTCATCGTGGGGTCTAGTAGCCTGTTGGTGTGGTAGTGGAGCTCGTCGCTCTCTTCAACCTACTGACAAGCTTGTCATTTATTTCCTCCTCTTTGCTGTTTAGACCAGCAGAGGGAACAGGAGGCCAAGCAGTGGATCGCCGCTGTGAGCGGCCAACAGGTCAATGACGTCCAGGCTGACCTCAAGTCCGGCGTCGTCCTTTGCAACTTGGTCAACACCATCCGCCCCAACACCATCACCAAGGTCAACAACTACAAAGCTACCTTCAGCCAAATGGTAACTGTCACCACTCTCCCTTTGTGCCTTATCTGTTTCGCTTTCTTCCTTTTTCCTGCTTCGGCCAAGTGTGGTGTGTGCTAACGAGTATGAATGACTACCAACAGGAGAACCTCGACAACTTCTTGAAGGCTGTTGCTGCCTTTGGTGTGGCTGCCGAAGATAAGTTCATGGCTGAGGACTTGTTCTACGGAAACAACATCCCGAAGGTGAGTGCCTTGAGTGAAGCCCAACACCTTTAAACACTTTTTAAAACATTCTAATTTGAGCATGTTTGCCTAAGGTTATTTTGACTCTGTTTACCTTGTCTGCTGCTTGTGCGTCCCAATTGTCTTCTACTTTGTCTGAAGATGCTATTCCTGTATGTACTTCCTCTCTCTCTCTCTCTCTCCTCCTCCTCCCTCTTCTCTTGCTCTATCCTATACACTTTGCTCTCTACTCCAAACTCACATTCATTACGACACAAAGGCTCTCAGAGAATTCGCTGCTGCCTCGCAAAAGGAGGGCAAGAAGAGGGAAGCCTATACCGGTCTCAGTCTTTTCGAGGCTGGAGCCTCCAAGTCCCAGAGGCAAGCCTCCGCTGCCACCAGACAAGGTGACCGCATGATTCTCAGCACTGAAAAATCCGTGGACACCTCTGGCTCCCTTGGCTTTGCTGACTCGGGAAGCATGAAGGCCCAAAAAATGATTTCCCAGGCCAAGATCGGCACTCAGGACAAGATCATCATGAGCCGCGACACCGCCGTTGCCTCTGGCGAGTTGGGCTATGTCGACTCTCACTCCACCAAGAGCCAGCAGATGATTTCCGACGCCAAACGCTCTGGTCAGGACAAGATCATCATGAGCCGTGACACCGCCGTGGCCTCCAGCGAGTTGGGCATGATCGACGCCGCCTCCTCCAAGAACCAAAAGATGATCTCCAGTGCCAAGAGTTCCGGCCAAGACAAGATCATCATGAGCCGTGACACCGCTGTGGCCTCTGGCGAGTTGGGCTACGTAGATGCCCATTCCACCAAGAGCCAACAAATGATCTCCGAAGCCAAGCGCTCCGGCCAGGACAAGATTATCATGAGCCGTGACACCGCTGTGGCCTCTGGTGAGCTGGGCTACGTAGATGCCCACTCCACCAAGAGCCAGCAAATGATTTCCGACGCCAAACGCTCCGGCCAGGACCAAATCATCAGGACGAAGGACACCGCCGTGGCCTCCAGCGAGTTGGGCATGATCGACGCCAACTCCTCCAAGAACCAACAAATGATCTCCGAAGCCAAGCGTTCCGCCCAGGACTCCATCATCAAGAGCAAGGACCAAGCCATGAACACGGGAGAGCTGGGACTCATCGACTCTCAGGCGGGAGAGCACCAGCGAGTCATCTCGGATGCCCGTCAGACCAAGTTGGACAACATCGTTCGTTACGCCAAGAAGAGCGGTGAGCATGAAGCTGTTTCCCAGGAAGACGAACAAAACTGAAATGAAATGTGGAGGGGATAGTAGCTTGTAAGAACAGCAAAACAAAACGAATACCTTTTTTTTTTTTTGAAATCCTCTCTCATCTCTCTCTCTCTCTCTCTCTCTTCAAATCTTGCAGTGAGAAAGAAGAAAAAAGAAGTGGATTGTTGTTATTGTTTTGGTCACTTCAAGAGTAAGCTGTTGATCTTGTTGAGAAGCATTTGCATTTTGGCGCTGGCTTCCACGAGAGAAGCACGATCTTTGTGCGTTTCCGGCGTACACTTGAGAAGTTCCTGTTGTTTTGCAATACGTGAATGGTTGTTGGTGAATGAAAAGAAGCAGACAGAAGAGAGAGAGAGAGAGAGAGAGAGAGAGAGAGAGAGAGATGTGAGACCTTGATAAGAAGCGGGTATTTACAAATACGTTGAAGGGGTTTTATGATGAAACTCTGGATATCCAGGTTGCGGGTTTCTGGTTGTTCCGTCATGATTGTCTATTGCGTGAGAAAATGCAAAGTAAGAGGGAAGAAAACGGAGAGGAGAGGTGCAGGACAAAGGAGGAGAAAAGGAGACCTCTAAACAACGAACAAAGCTTTCGTCGTCCTTTTGTGTCTTTAAATTAAAAAGAAGGTCCAGCGCAGCGTTTTGGTTGGCACAGTAGTCGCTGTAAACCTCTAGCTTCTCGAGCTAGCGTATTGAAAAGCCTACCCGTTAGGAAAAAGAACAGAGAGAGAGAGAGAGAGAGAGAGAGAGAGAGAGATGCAAACCATTTCCAGGAATACCTGGCCAATACACTGAGAGGCAATGTCCTTGAGTACCTCGCGCTCAAGGCAGTGAAGAAGTTGACTGTTGGTTACGATGAGAACTTCCGCATTTGAGAATAGCTGCTCTGCATCGGTAATGGTGATAACCTTTGTTTGCACCAGTCGTTGTTTGAACACCTTTTCGTGGCGAATAAGTTGAGCAGTTGAGAACAAGAAAGAAGAGGAGTGGGAGAAGAGGTGGAAGAACAAGAAAGTGAACAAGCAAGAAGAAAAAGAAGAAGAAGATGAAGAAGAAGAAGAAGAAGAAGAAGAAGAAGAAGAAGAAGAAGAAGAAGAAGAAGAAGAAGAAGAAGAAGAAGAAGAAGGAGAAGAAGAAGAAGAAGAAGAAGAAGAAGAAGAAGAAGAAGAACAAGAACAAGAACAAGAACAAGAACAAGAACAAGAACAAGGAAGTGAAGAGAAGAGGGGCAAAGAGACTTACATTAACAAGAATGGTAAGATCCTCAAAGTAAGTTCGTTCCGTGGCAAGCAACTCTTGAACCACCAAGTCCCTTCGTCGTTGGTCCTCCATCTGTCGTTTCAACGATTCCTGCTCCAAAAATGATCGCCTTGGCATTTCCTCGGGGTGCTGGTCGTGGTATTGGTGGTGCGGTTGTTGCGTGTGAGGTCGTTGCTTCAGTTGGACAGGCCCGGAGGCCGCAAACTTGAACTTGTTTCCAGCGGGAGCAACTGCCGTCCTTTGAGCGCGGCTGCGCGTGCTCTCCCCAACGGTATGGCCCTTATGTAACGGCGGTCGAAAGTAGATGCTGCCGAGCCGTCGTTTGTACCTCCGCGTGGTGACCTGGATGACCGTTCGGGCTCCTTGTTCCAGAGAGAGCTCTGTTGTTGTTGGTTTTTTTTCGTTCGTTTTGTTGGCTATATTTACAGTAAAAGTACTCGGGAAGAGAGAGAGAGACAGAGAGAAAGGGAGAAAGAGGTAACAACATAACAGAAGCATGCCATGAAAGAAAGGCCAACCTTCATCGGGGCTATCACCCCCGCTGATGTCGTCGCCATCATCAGCACACCTCGAGGAATTGGTGGAAGCTGAACGGGAAGGAGCTGATGGCGCGGCAGCGGGCGATTTTTCTGCTGTCTCTTCGTCTTCGTCTTCTTCTTCGTTGGGTTTGTTGAGCCGAGGGATGAAGTCGGGCAATAGGGTTTGACGAAAACGAGGACAGGTTTGTTGCAGGTCTGCTACCAACTCGTCCAGTTGCTTCTTTGCCGCAGCGCTCGTCCATCCGCAACTACAAGGAGGAGGGATAGTTCCATTGTTGTTTGGCGACGGTTCTCTGAGCTCTTTGAGCTGCAGTTGGATGGCGTCCAGGTAGTCCAGCAAAGAGAGAGCTTGTTTCAGGTGTTGGTCGGCTTTCAGCTCCGCCTTCACTCTGCGTTGCGTCTCAAGAAGGTATTCCCGCCCTAAACGTTGGTTCTCTCTTTTGTAATGTGCTTCTCCATCTGTTGCATTCATTGTTTGTCGTGTTGGTTTCAAAGTTCCTTTGTTTGAAAGAGGTCAGCTACCATACCTTCTGCTTTGCTGGCTGCGAACAATGGTTTGGTAGCTCGAATCCTCGCAGCAGGAGCTGTTGCCCTTCGGTAGAGGCTATTGGTGTCGTTGTCTTTTTCATCAGCATTTCTGCCGCTGCTGTCGTGTTTGCTATTGTCCTTGTTGTTGAGTTGGGGTGCCTCAACAGCGTCGCGTTCTTCATGGACAATGTTATTCTGCAGTGATGCGGCTGTAGGCATCGGCTCTCTTGAGGATATTTGGGCATTCAGGGTGGTCTTGGCCTTCTCAACACTGCAGCGATGTTCCTTATCGTCCTCCATAGTTTGTGGTTGCGAACCCTGGTCGTCCACCATGTCCGCTTTCAACTGAGGCGAGCCCGGTGCCGGCTTGAGATGATGTTGCCTTTTACCCTGGCAGGGCAGCCAGGCTTGAGGCCCCTGCGCCGCGTTGTTTTGCATTCGTATTGCACCACCCCGTCTTGGAACAATTGTTCTTTCTCACCCTACACTAGCCGTTTCTTCGTTTTAGCTCCAAAAAAAAAAAGCAGAAACTATATAGCCTACACCTACATTATTTTCGGTGGACCGAGCTTACCGTTTCGCTCTGGAAGGTGTCCTTTCGTGGGATTGTTGGTGAGGGGGGGGGGCACAAAAAATTTAAAGTATGCGCATGATTGGCATTCCTTACGTGACTTGAATTCCATAAAACGAGTCGTGGGTCCGCCGTTCCGCCTAATTTCTGGATGAGGGTCCCTCCCGAAGTTCTTTGTCCTTTTTTTATTCATCTTTGCTTTTTCTTTCTTCTCTCTCACTTCAACACTAAACACCAAAACACTTGACACACATACGTTACACAAAACTATGGTGCGTAATCGATTACACTGCACTCCTTTTCTTTCCGCCGCCCTTGGGTGGTTCTTTATTTCTTGTGATGAGACAATATTTCCATTATGGTCTTCTTTCTTTTGATACGACTATGAAACCAAACTTCGCTATTTCAAGCCAAATTCAAATCTGATCCGCTACTTTTTTTTTCAGATTACTTTCACTAGTGTTTCATTCTTTTCCATGTTACTTACTCGTTTGTTTTTATATTCTCACAGGAATAAAAAGAACACTGTTTTTTACCGGTCCAACCGTTGTTCATTTCGCTTGGAGCGACGGAGATGAAAAGGTTAGTTTGGAGCGATTATTTTTTGTTCACTCTTTTTTCCCCCTCTTTCTGTGACGACGCAAATCAAAGGCTTAATTGCTGAAGCTGGGAGAAATAAGTCGCTCCTAGCGTTAAATGATTAATCTTACAATACTCTGAGATTTTTTCGTTTAATTTTTTTTCAAACTAAAGTTGTTTTTGTTTCGCTTTCTCACTCACTGTTTTTCTTTGCTCAGAGTTTTCATCCCGGCCCTCTTTACCACGCTTTTATTTAGCCGCTGTTTTATGAAGAAGACAAAGGGTGCGTAGTGTTTGTGTACCTGATGTTTGTCTGTGTTGTGTGAAACTGTATGCTGTGTTTGTGATGAAAACATTCCAAGGAAGTGCCGTATGAAATCCTGCATGATTTCAATTCCTTTAAAACTCTGATTTTGCCCATGTTTTGTTTTTTTGTCTCTTGCGTTGCCGTTCAGTATTTGTAGCAAAGTACTTACTTTTATCTTTTGTTTGCAGTCTCTGCGTGCGCGTAACAGATCCATTGCCGCCGGGCCACACCTCCTTTGCGTTTGTTTGTGCTCACTATCGCTTCAAAGCAGATCCTGCACACAAACAAATGCAAGGGCTTTGTTCTCTTGTTTCTTGAACCACAAAAAAAAAATCCTCTTTTTATCCAACACCCAGTCCTTTTTGATGAGAGAAGAAGTTGGGGGGCTTCGCAAAGAGAAAAAAAGAAATCAAAATAGCAGCAATTGTTGAGGGCAAAAGAGACAAGGAAAGAAGGCACAAAAAAATAAAGAGGAGCAAGAGAGGGCTGCTGTCTTTCGTTCGTTTGAGTTGGGATTTTTTGTTTTTGGACAGTAAAGTTAAAAAATGCGGTCTTTGTTTTTTTACCAGAAGAGGTCCGCAAGGTCCTGTTGCTCTTTGAGGAAGATCTCAAAGTACTGGTAGATGATGGTGACGGCGAGCAAGATACCAGTGCCAGAGCCGATGGCTCCCATGAAGTCAGCAAGCACGGACAAGGCTCCAATACAGAGTCCTCCAAAGGCAGCAGCGGTGGGGATGTAACGGTTGAGCTCCTTTACGAGAGAGCTGTCCCTGTGGCCCTTCATGATCATCTGCTGCTCACGGAGCTGCTTGGCCACGTCCTTGGCGGAGGAGCCAGAGACCTCAATCCAGGTCTTAGAGAAGAGGGCGCAGGCGGTAAGCACAAAGGTGAGGTAGAAGATGGCGTGGAAGGGATCGTAGAGGATCTCGGCCAGGTTGGCAGGAGGGGAGACGTAGTAGGCAAGACCTCCCACCGGGATGGATTGTTGGGAGTAAGGGCTGTCCTGCCATTGGCCCAAAAGGCTGACGAGGAGGTTGTTAGGGAACCTGCGGTAGAGCAGCTGGGACAGGAAGTACAAGTTGGAGACGAGGGCGGTCTGCAGGATGATAGGGATGTTGGAGGTGTAGAAGAGCTTGATGGGGTAGGTGCCAGGACCGCTGCGTTGGCGTTGGTACTTGACGGGGAGGTCCACACGGAAGCCCTGGAAGTAGATGACAATGGTGAAGACCAAGACGGTGGCCAACAAGTTGGTCACGTTGGGAAGACCCTGCCTGTAGAAGGCCTCCTTCAGGGCTCTGACCTTATCGGTCCTGGTGATCAAGAGGTGCACCATGGCGATCAAAGCTCCCTCAAACTCAGTTCCACGGCCCGTGTTGACCGTGGTGGGACTGAGAGCCTTCCACACAATGTTCTCGCAAATGTTGGTGGCAATGAAAAGAGAGATACCGCTGCCAAGACCGTAGCCCTTTTGCAAGAGCTCATCCAAACAGATGACGAGCACACCAGAGATGAAGAGCTGGATGATAATCATCAGGGCATTACCAGCTCCGAGATCGGCCAAGTCTCCGTACATTCCGGACCACACGTAGGCCATAGACTGACCAATGGTGATGATCATACCAAACACTGCATTTTTTTATGAGAAAACGTAAGAAGAAAGTAGAAGTGAGAGGAGAGTTCAGGCGCCAGCGGGGGGAAGGCGTACACTTTTGAGCGCCTCCGAAAAGAGCTCTGTCTTCCTTGAGGCTTTGATCGACTTCGATGATGTGACTGCCAGCGAGGAGCTGCATCACAAGGCCAGAGGTAACAATGGGGGAAATACCGAGCTCCATCAAGGTACCCCTGTTCGAGGCCAAGATGACACGCATCCAGTAGAACGGATCGGAAGAGTCACTGGACTTGATGCCATAGAGAGGAATCTGACAGCAAACCAAAAAGAGAAACAGGGTCACTGCGGTCCACAACACTTTCTCCCTGAAGGGAACCTATTGATCAAAAAACGCGCACAAGGGGAAGCAACGGGTGAGAAAAAGATCAAGGGGGGATAAGATTGAAAACGGAGAGTCGCACCTTCTTCTCAGGTTGGGCAACCTCGGGCAAGACGCCCATAAAAGGCCGCACAAGCGTCAAAAAGCGCACTGATTTGAGGGAAAAGACAGATTTTTTTGAACTCGGTCAGTGAGAAACAAAAATCAAAAAATCAAACGAGAACTCGAAACACAACAGAAAACTAAAAGAAAGCAAAGAAAGAAAGAAAGAAAGATTTCTTTTTCTCCAGCGTCACTGCACAAAAACAAAAATAAAAAAACAGGGAACAATCCCAAGCAAACGCACCTCCTTTGGAACTCATGCTGTTGTGATATGTGTGTGTTTAGTTTGTGCAATCCCTCCAATCAGGCCAAAAAAAAATAATAATAATCTACTTTGCTCGTGTGCACGCGACAAAGTAGCAGCAAAAGCGGGTTTGTTGCTTGTTTACACTCCCTGCTGGAACAGAGAGAGAGAGAAAGAGGAGGGGGAGAAAAAAAAGTGTTTGAGTGTGTGTTTGGTTTTTTGTACCGAGAAAGAAAAGAAAAGAAATAGGCAAACCCAACAACAACACGAAAAAAAAAAAAGGGAAAACGAGGAGAGCCCAGAGCCCACAGAGAGGAGTGACAAGACAGCACACAGCACGCTACGCAAAAAAGAAAGAAAATAGACAAAAAGTTCGCTCGAAAAGAAATCGAAAATAGGCCAACAAAAGGAAATTGGGGGGACCACGTCAGCCGGTTTGACCGCGTTGACTGCAGGGCTTGAGGGGTGGGCGGTTTGTTGGAAGGTCGCCATTGGCCGCTGAAAATTTTCAAACCTCGGTGTTTGAATTGTGATTGGACCTGGGGTTCGTTTCGAACAATTTTTGTTTGTTTCCCGTCTCGATTGTTTTCTGCGTTACTTTCTTTGGATTTTCTCTCCGCTCTTCTTCGCACCGAGGGTGCCTCTCGGCCTTTCTCTCTGATCTCTACTCTTGCGTTACTTCAACACTTTCGGCGTCGGGCCGCAGCTCCATCTCGTCGTACTCCTGAGCGTGATGATGGCCGGGCAGGTTATCGCCTTCTGTTGCTTGCATAAAGTCGCACGGCGCTGTCCGGTGGGCAAGCTGTAGGCGATGCAGTCCACCATCCTCCCCAGCTGCTTCTGCGGCACACTGCGCGGCAGCCTGCTGCTGTTCGGGGTGAGATAGCGGAGGCTCAGGGAGAGAGGTTTCAAAAAGGGACATGTGGGAAGAGGAAGGGTCGGTGGTGTCTGTCAAGTTGTCTGAGGAGAGAAAGGCGTGATGTTGTTGCTGTTGTAGGTTTGAAAATGAAAGCTGAGAAGAAGAAAGAGGAGGGGAAGTAAGATGATGAAGCGGGGAAGAAGGTGGAAGAGGAGGCGAGTGAGAAGTAGGCATTGATGTTGATGTTTGTTCGGTTGTAGGTGTAGCCTCGTTTTCCAATGCAGGCTCTATAATCGGTGGTTCCTCCACTTGCAGCTCTTTTTGCTTTCGGACACTCCACTGAAAGCCCAAGCTCTCCAACAAAGCAATCTGCTCCGGTTTCAAGGTACCTTTCTTGTACTTGTAACGCATGTTGTGCACCCAATGACCCAACTTGAAGTCCTTGCCGTAGTTGCGCGGAACACAGCAGGTGTGAAACTTCTCCTTGTACCGCTTCAATTCCTCAAAGCCATCATCCCACGTGCTCTGCTCCATGAGTTGCCATTCAAAGTCGAGCTGCTGCAGCTTAGCCTCCAACTCAGGACTCAAGGAGCCCCTCTTTCGCTTCCTCCTCATTTCGTGCGTCCAATTGGCCAAAGCGGGGTTCTCCTCCCATCCTATAGGCACCCTGCAATGGCCGAAACGCTCTTTGAACTGCACCAACTGCTCATACTTCTCCTCCCAACGGTTCTTTCTGACCTCCCACTCAAATCCGATTGAGTTCAGCAGCTCCACCTTCAGAGGATTGAGCTTGCCCTGTCTCTTCCTCGTTCTCAAGTGGCCCACCCACACACCCAACATTGGGTCAGCTTTGTAGCGTTGCGGGACTCTACAGTGCCCAAAGCTGGCTCTGAAAGCCTTCAAGGCTTCGAAGCGGAGTGGCCATGTGCCAGATTCCAAAGGAGAAGTTGATTCCCTGCGCTTCTTTCGTTTCTTGGTTTGCTGTGTTTGGTCGTCGTTATTGGTGTTGTCAGTGGCAGGACTTGTGATACTGTTGTTGTCGTGGTTTGTATGGGAGTCAATAACCTCTCTCCCCGC
>JAVKOQ010000467.1:0-34870 GCA_031835245.1 Balamuthia mandrillaris | reverse complement strand
CCGATGAATAACCCTCGGCTGAGATCAGTTTCTTGGAAAAACCATTCAGATCGATCTGATTTTCTCCCCGCATTTCCTACCACTTTCCGAGCATCCGATCAACGTCGACAAAAACTTAGTTTCGCTGCACCATTCGTGCAGAATATCTGGTCGAATTGACAAGCAACTATTATAGGCCACGAAAACAACAATAAAAGAAACGATTGACGTCGTCCCGTTCTTCCTCTTCTTCTATCTTCTCTTTCTTCAACGAGCTCTTTTCGGTGTTTCCCATGGTTGTTGTTGTTGCAACGCTCTTCCTTTTTATTGTTCAAACAACCAACACAAAAATAATTTATTTCGAAACAAACAAACATGGAGGAAGATTTGCGAGGAACCGTTCGGCTCTATAAACAACTCAAAGAAGGAACAAACAAACACATTTCCTGTTCTTCTTCTTCTTCTTCTTCTTCTTCTTCTTCTTTCAATGCTTCTTTCGCTTCCGAGAGTACGGAAGTCAAAACAAAGCGAGGCTCCCTCATGCTCTTCACACAAATGGAGGAAGGCGCCCACAAGCTCTTATCGATAGAGGCCAACGGAAAGCCGCCGGGAGAGAGAGGAGGAGAAGGAGCAGGCGAAGAAGGGGAAGGAGTAGATGAAGACCAACTCAAGAAGCAAAAGAAGAAGAAGCTTGCTGAGAACGAGCCGGCAAAAAAGAACAGGAGGAACCTGTCCCCACGCTCACAGCAACAGCAGCTCACCAGCAAACGCGAGAGGAAGGAAGAGAAGCTCTTTCTCAGGTGGACGAAGGAGCAGAAAACGAGGATACAGAGCAAAGGTCTGCCCAGCTATGGCAAAGAGGGGCGGCAGAGCATTCGCGGAGATCCGCACAGAAGCCAGAGCCGCAAGTCCCCTCCGCCTTCTCCTTCCTCCCCTTCGGCCCCCAAAAAGAAAGCACAGAGACAGCCACAAAAGCCAAAGAAAAGGAGAGACGAGAAGTCGTTGCAACCACGGAAGCGAGAGGAGACAACCTCCTCCTCCTCCTCCTCCTCCTCCTCTCCGGCAATGCCGCTCTTTGCCATAGAGCGCACGAGAACGGCGGAGGACATTCTGTATAGCTCCTCCTCCTCCTCCTCGACGGCGGCGGCACAGCGACAAAGCGTCCAAAGGAGAGGAACGGCAGACAACAAGCAGCAGCAGCAGCAACAACAAAGGGACACCAACAGACCACACGCACGAATGCAGCTGACCCGCTCCGCTCAACAGCAACAACATTTGTTGTTGCTGGCGGCGGTCGACAATAGCCCCAACGGCAGAGCCAACAAGGAGAGGAAGGAGAAGGAGAAGGAGAAGGAGAAGGAGAAGGAGAAGGAGAAGGAGAAGGAGAAGGAGAAGGAGAAGGAGAAGGAGAAGGAGAAGGAGAAGAAGGAGAAGGAGAAGGAGAAAGAAAAGAAAGGAGAAGGAAAGGAGAAGGAGAAAGAGAAGGAGAAGGAGAAGGAGAAGGAGAAGGAGAAGGAGAAGGAGAAGGAGAAGGAGAAGGAGAAGGAGAAGGAGGAGAAGCAGAAGGAGAGACGAAAGGAGAGAGGACAAAGAAGGAGAAGAGAACAGAGAAAGAAAGGAGGAGGAGGAAGAGAAGACCGGGGAGAAGAACTGAGAACAAGAAGCAAAACGCAGGACAGCAATTGGTTTCAACAACAACTCTATGCCAACGTTATTTCTGCCGAGGAGGACGTTCAACTGTACCTTTTATTGCTCCTCTCTCGTCGTTTCGTTCTTTCATGTTCTCTCTCTCTCTCTCTCTCTCTCTCTCTCTCCTTCGTGAGCTCACTTTTTTCCTCGGTCAAAAGGCTGTTGCAAGAACGTCAGAAAGAACGAAAGGAAAGAGGCAGCAAGAGCACCAACAACCTCTTACGGCCAACCCCGCTTCTCGTCCACAACCACTCCAACACATCCTCCTCCGACTCTGACGCCGCTTCAAGCTCGGATGAGGGCAGCCCATCCGCCGCCTCAACGCAACAAAAAGCAGATGATGAAGAGCAGGACAACAGCAACAAACAGCCGAAAGCAAACAAGAAGAAGAAAAAGAAGAAGCTCTCCTCTTCCTCCACGAACAGCAACAACAACAACAACAACAAAAAAGAACTGAACCCAAAGGAGAAACAAAGGCAGCAGCAGCAACAAATACCATACGTCCTATCGGATTCTGCCAGCCGAAAGCTTTCCAACACTTGGTCCACTCTGCTTCATCCCCATGCTTCAAGCCACGAAAGAGAGGAAACGGTGGAGGGAGAAGGCGGAGAAGAAGAAGACGAAGAAAAGATGAAAGAACAAGAAGATCAAAGGAGACAAACGGAGCTATCAAGTTTTATGGATGAACTTGCTTCTTCCTCGTCTTCTCCTTCTGCTTCCGAGGACGAACACGAAACGACAACAACAAAACGAGGAGGAGGAGAACAAAAGGAAGAAGAGGAAGAAGGAGAAGAAGAAGAAGAAGATGGAAGACCAGGAACGCCGGAAGAGGTGGTGGATTGGATGGAGACCATCGGGTTGAGCGCTTATCGTGAGATCTTCTTGAAGCACCGCATTGGAGGCGACAGATTGGTCGTCCTCCAAAAAGAAGATCTCATAGAAATGGGTTTGTTTTTCTCTTCTTGTTCTTCTTCTTCTTCTTCTCCTTCTTCTTCTTCTTCTTCTTCTTCTTCCTGTTCTGAGGTTAAACACTTACCTTGCATAATAACAGGGATAGACCCATTGGGGCGAAGGAAGATCTTGCAGGTGATTGCGTTCTTGAACTTTGGAAGAGGTGCCAAAAGTTCTAGCCACAAAAACTTTCGAACGCCTGAACGAAAAGAATAACAACAAAAAAGTGATATACATTAAAAACATACATGTACAGAGTTAATGCTGGTGATGAGTAGACTTCTCTTCTGCTTCCTCTTCTTTCGTTTTGGCCTCTTCCTTGTTGAGAACTCCGCCACATCCTTCCGTTATCTCCTTTTCCTGTTGAGAAAGTCTGCAAAAACACATGAGCTTAGTTCTCTTGTCTTCCATTCACCTTCTTCTTGCTTTTCTTGTCTCTCATTCTCCTCTCTTCTCATTGTTTCTTCCTTGTTCTCTCAAATCTTTTTTCTCTTACCTCATTTCAGCAGCAGCCAAAGCCATTTGTTGTGGTGTGAAGGCCAAGTGGAGAGAGTTTTCTCCGGTGGTACCGCCCAAAGCCACTCCGCTGCGTCGAGCGGTTTCCTCCATCAGCTTTACTTTCTGTCGCTCTGCAGTAGAGAAGGCCTTTGCCCCGTCTCTTCCGTACTTTCGCTCAAACTCACGTACTGACTCTTGCAACAATCGGTTGAGACGGAAGAAGCTCGCATCATGAGGACCTTTTTTTTGTAAACAAGGTAAGGAAGGAGAAAAGAGAAAGAGAAAGAAAAGATACCAAAGACAATGTGTGTGAGCTCATGAAGCAACACATCGCGAATGCTTTCATAGTCTCGAAATGTGTTTGGATTGTTCTTGTCCACTCGCAGCCTCAAACTAATTTCCAAGCCATAGTTCACATTCCATCCAAGTTTGTCTTCCTGCTCCAAGCTGAGCTCTTTCAAGTAGGTCACGTGCCAGTTTTGGTTCTCCATCACGTATAAGATGGCAGGATCGGAGGCTAGGCGCTCCAAAATTGCTTTTGCTTCCCTCTCTTTTGGCATAGGAAGGACGGAGATGTAGCTAAACCGTTTGGGCAGAGTGATTTGTTCTCCTCTGTTGTCTGATATTTTATGAAGAACGTAAGTAAGTAAGGAGACGAAGCACAAGAAGAAGAAGAAGAAGAGGAAGAAGAAGAACAAGAAGAACAAGAAGAACAAGAAGAACAAGAAGAACAAGAAGAACAAGAAGAAGCAGCAGAAAAAGAAGAAGCAGCAACAACAAACGAAACGAAGACGGGGAAAGCGAAGAAAAAGAAAGTGGGAAGAACAAAGAAGAAGCAAGCAAGGAAGAAGTACAGACCTCGAACGTTTGGCCGCAGCTCAAACGGCATGATGGAGGCCTTCTCCGCTGCCACTTTCTTCGCCGCATCCGAGGTGCTCCCCACCAGCATGATCTTGGCATTGTTTTTCAGCCCCAACTCTCGCAGCGTGCTCTCCTCCTTGGGGTTCGCTTGCCCTTTTTGGTTTTGGCAGCGGAATGAACGACCCTCATCAAAACTTTTGTTCAAAAAGCGAGTGAGACTGTGCGACGGCGGCTACCTTTGAAAAGAAGTTTTTGGTTTTCTGGAGGGACTCCAGTGAGCGAGGCCAGCCGCTGCTTGAAGGCCCGCAGCGTAGCGGCCGCCTCGGCTTCCACCGAAAGTTTGTCCTTGCCGTACTGAACGAGGAGCTGCAGCACCGAGCCTTCCTTCTCCTCCATTCTGTGCTTTTTTTTTAAAAAAACTAAAAACAAACGAAAAGCGCAACGCCACACGCACACACTACTCGCTCCTTGCCACTCGCTAGCAGCAGCTCAACAATTCGAATCGAAGAAGAAGAAGAGAAGAGGAGGCATTTTTTTTTTCCTTTCTTTCTTTCTGAACATTTTTTTTGTTTGGGGGAATCATGATGACGTGGTTCGCGTCGACGTGATGGAATTTTTCATTTTGTCGACTAAGACTGATGTCCACAAGAATTGATTCCGCTCAGATTTCGGTTTCGTGTCGACATGAGTTATGTCTTTAAGAATAATTTCGCTGTCCTTTTGGGCTTGTCGCTCTTCTTCTTCTTTCTCTCTTGACTATCGTTGGGCTCTGGTGCTTTCCATCTTCTCAGCTCTGCGCAGCCTTCCTCTCTCTCTCACGATTCTACTTGCTGTTTACGGATAATGAATATTCACTCAAATCAAGAATTCCAGCTAAATAACGGCAACCTTCACCGAAACATAACAATGCAATGAGGACAATCTCGTTTGAATTACGCGACGGTTGCCGGTCCAACCTCCCGTAATGGGAAGGATGTTTAACGGAGAGCGAAACGGCAACAGCAACAAAAAAAAAACTGTTTTAAACAACAATGGAGACGCGACGCATGCGGAGTTGCCTTGTATCACTTCATCTCCTTGCTCTCTTTGCCGTTTCGTTGACCGCAGGCGAAGGTACCTTCCTGAAGACGTTCACCAAGTTCTTTGTTATACGAATGAACCTAACCAACAAACCAACAAAAAAAAAAAAAAACGGTTTGAGAAGTGATATGGGTGGACAGCACGGCTTCATGTCCTTGTTCCGGCTCTGTTAACTCTCCCTATGCTTCCGTGGTGGAGGCCGTTGCTGCCGCCTCGGAGGGGGACACCATCAACGTTCTTCCGGGATTTTATCCAGAGACTGTCAACCTGACCGCTTCCCTCAACATCACGTTTGTCTTGTTTCTTCCTCAGCTTTTTGTTGCCTCCTTCTCCTTTGTTTCTTCTTCTCTCCTTCATCCTCCCCCTTCCTTCCTCCTTTTTTTTTTGGTCTTGCGTTCGTGATGTCTTTTTGCTCAACAACATACCAAAGTGGAACGTCAGGGGATGCTTCAGCCACGGTCCTTCAATGCATAATCTCTGCGGTCTATGTGGAGGTCAACCTGGAGGCCCTCACGCTTCGAGGCTGCAGCGAATCCGCCATCCAGAGCAGTTACACTTATGGCATCGTGTTGGTGCTGCGAAATGTTGTCATTGAGGACGCCTGGAGAGCGCTCTTCTTTCCAAACGGAGTGTTTCTCACCGCCATTGACGTTGTTATCCGAAACATTTATGATTTGCCTGCAGGTATTCTTGTTGTTATTGTTGTTGTTGTTGTTCTTCTTGCTTCTTGCTTCTTGCTTCTTGTTCTTGTTCTTGTTCTTGTTCTTGTTCTTGTTCTTGTTCTTGTTCTTGTTCTTGTTCTTGTTCTTGTTCTTCTTCTTGTTCTTGTTCTTCTTGTTCTTGTTCTTCTTCTTGTTCTTCTTCTTCTTCTTCTTCTTCTTGTTCTTGTTCTTCTTGTTCTTCTTCTTCTTCTTCTTCTTGTTCTTCTTCTTGTTCTTCTTCTTCTTGTTCTTCTTCTTCTTCTTCTTCTTCTTCTTCTTCTTCTTCTTCTTCTTCTTCTTGCTTCTTGCTTGTTCTTCTTCTTGCTTCTTGCTTCTTGCTTCTTGCTTCTTCTTGCCTTACATTATCTCTGATCTTTTCATCAAAACAACAAATACCGTACAGTGTACCTGGCAAGCTATCCCTTCTTGACAGTGGAAAGCTCGTTTCTAGTACAGAACTGCTCCTCACCTTTCACCACACAAACATCTGCTGGTATGTTATCGAGCAAGAATATCTCCTGCATTGTTTTTTAGCCCTCACGAAGGTTTATCAGTTATATCAATGGAAACCGGACAGCTGACTTTTGATGGGACTACCAAGTTTATAGGCAACAGAAACGGACGAGGTCCTCTTCTTCTTCTTCTCTGTTCTTTCTCTCATTTCTACCTTGCTTACTTCTTTTCATTGCCATTGGTTTTCTTTTGCAATCGCACACAGTGTTTGTCCTGTACGACGTAACGTGGATAAGTACCGGTGACATCATCTTCGAAGACAATGAAAACAGTACTGCCCTCTCTCTCTCTCTCTCTCTCTCTCTCTCTCTCCTCAGGTTTCTCTAACCTCTGCATCCCACCTATCAGTTCTCTGGATGACGGGTTCAGCAATAAGCCATCGTTCGAATGGCGGGACTCTGCCAACGCTTTCATTCCGAAGAAACGGTGAAAGAGAAGTGCCGAACACCTCCAAAAGAGAGGAAACAGCCCAAGCCCTCAGTAAGTGCACATCTGCCCATTCTTTCCTGCCTCTCTTCATTCTGTATTAAAGGTCATTCTCAAAGTCGCGCTTGAGAGGTCTGTACTGCAATGCAGTGGTTATGTTTCTTTCTTTGGAAACACGTTCCTCAGCCCTTGTTCGTATACTCCCCGCAGCCTTTTTTCTTTCGTTATCGTGTACTTAATGTTTGCTTTTTCTCATCCTTCTTCCGGTTCTTATGCTCTTCGTGTTCTTCGTGTTCTTCTTTTTCAAAACAGACATGATTAGCCTGACTCAGGAATCCAACTTGGAGTTGGACTATCCCATCATGTTGCAAGACAACAACATCAACTCCATAATCTCCTGCCAAAACTCTTCCCTTCTCTCTCCCGATCGTTGCACCTCTGGCCCTTGTTCCTTCTGCATCTCTCCCAATTCGCCCTCCATATCTTGGGAAGTGCCTTCTCTCTACAACAGAGTCTTTGAGCGAGACGCAGCAACTGGTGGTGAGACCATGAAAGAATGGGTGGTAATGGATGTTGGTTACCACGAGATCACGGCACTGCTCTCCTCTCCTGCTTCTGCTGGATTCACTGTTCATCCACAGGTGGAAATGGATTCGGCCGCCAACAACGTTCTTCACCTCAACACCACCAACCTGGTCTTCGAAGGCGGATCTACCACATCCACTTTTGCCTTCACCATCACTCCACAAGAACAAGCGCCTGGAAGCAATGCCAGGATAAGCGTCTCCCTCCTCCCTTCCACAGCGAATGGAGGAGAGGAAGAACCTGCAGATGGACCTCCATACTTTTTGGCCTACCCTTTCCAAGTGAACATCATTCACTCGAGCAAGATGTATTCCTCTCCCAACAACAACCTTCGGGTGACCTTTCCTTTGAACAACCCTGATCACATCCTTTGGCCTTCCACCTCGTCTTCTGCCGGAGGGGGGAAGAGCAGTGGAGAGCTGTCTTTGAATGCCAGATTCGGACGGTTGGAAGAAGTGAATGGAGAAGAGGTGACAAAGAGTTACAAATTATCGGAGCTGTTGTGGGAGTCCTCCTCTTCTTCTGACACTCAAGTCAGTTTCGTGGCCGATCTTTCTCTGCCTCACACTCATTCGACATCGTACTCCTCTTTCACCGACAACAACAATGCAACTATCGGATTGAACTTCACCATGATCGAAAAAGGGGGCAGCCTTGCCTTTGGAGCAGGCCGAGTGTTGGAGTTTGATGAGGACAGCGTGAAATGGAGTCTCTGGGTGGAAGGATGGAACTGGCAAAACACATCCAATGTGTTGCGGTTGGAGTGGAGTCTTCAAAGCCAAGACGGCCCTTTTCTTTCTATTGTGGAGGAGAACACGGAAGGAGAAGAAGAAGTGGGAGAAGAGTTCCTGTTGAGGACCAATCGCACGGAAGCTCGCCTGAGAGTGGTGTGTGTTGCATTGGCCGATGGAGAAGAACACCCGACCACAACTGAAATCCTGGAAGCAGATGGAGAAGACGGAGGAGCCAAAGTGGTGTTGACTCTGCCTTGGTTCGAGGAGTTCCTTCTCTTCGATCCGGACATGTCTCTTCTGGTACCGTCTGGCGATGATGAGGAAGAGGAAGAGACAGGAGAAAGCGAGGAAGACGATTTATGGTGGAAGGTCACCGTTCCCATTGTGGTCGTGGCAGTGGTGGTGGTGGCCCTCCTCGTTGCTTTGGGAGGCTACCTTCATCACAAGCGACGAAGAGCGAGCAACAAGAAACGGGTCATGTCCCGGTTGAAAAGCGGCGAGGCAAGCACAGCTTGAACAACAATCCCTGCGAGTGAGGAAGAGAACAACGGGTGGGTCTATATTATTTGAAACATTTTATTTAAAAAGGGTTTTACAGTGCTCATAAGAATAGACTCCGCAAAGTGTTGGCAGCAGAGCCATCATCCCCGTCCTCTGCCCCATCATCACCGGAGCTGTTGTTCGAAGAGTTCGAGCCATCGTCACCATCCGCAGAGGAGGAGCTGGAGGGATCCGCTTCCTCCTTGGTGAAGCCTTCCACCGCGATTGCAAAGACTTGCTCCCACTTGGGAGTTATCAGATCCCTCTTGGAGGGTTCGTCGGGGTCAACAGACACAAAGTCCCAACCGAGAAAGACCAGATGGCCCTCTCCTCGGCTCACCGACATCACCGTGCATATGGTATTAATCGTGTAATAGCAGACTTGATCGACCGTTCCAGTAAACACGAACTCGCTCGCACGGAGAGCTTCCAACGTTTCAGGAGCGGCCTCGAAGGGAGTGCCCGTGGCGTCCGGAGTCTTGTCAGAGTTGAGGTCCCATGTGATTGTTGGCGCCGCCCATCCGAGCTGGAAAGTCTGGTTGCAGAGGACAGAAGAAGAGCTCCACACGATGACTCCTCCTTCCTCCATAAAAGTGTTGAGTGCTTGGGTCACCGCCTCGGAGAACCCGCTTACGACCATGCCTTGGTTCACTGCAGGAAAGACAAAGACAGAAACGGTGGACAGGACTTGGGACCAGGTTTCCTCGTCCTCCACGGAGTCCACGGTGGAGATGGTGTGTTCCCCGTCCTCCAAGAGTCGCGCCATGAGGGCTCCTCCCCCTTCGTAGCCCTCATAGGAGTCGATCGGCTCCTCCACCTTCTGGTTGGTGAGAAGGGGGTCGGCAAGGAGACCCACTCTCAAACCACTCACCGCCCCGAACAGGCAGGCAGCCAGCAGAACCAACAGCACAGCCGCGCGTGTCATCCGATGTAATGTGTTCGTGTGCGTGTGGCAAGAACAAACGGTGAGGAGAAGAGAAGCTTCGTGTGTCAGAGCCAAAGAAAATTGTTGAAAATGAACCACATTTCAAGAAGAGCGGAGAGTTAATTCATTGGGGTATCGGGATAGGCTGGGCAGGTGGGAGCAACGAGTCAACAAAAAACCGGAACGTTGTTCGATACCTCCTTTCTTGGCAGCAAGGTGCTGACGGCCTCAGGATTGCCTATGATGAGCATGCCAGTGAGTTGGCGGTCTCCTAATGAGAATAACCAAGCTCAAGAAAACGAGAGCCGCTGTGCTACTGCTTCCCCAGGTACTGGTTCCGCTCATCTCGGTGCGTCCAAAGCGGGCCGCCCGCCGCCGTCCCCATGAACTTCCTCTTCCTCGTCTGCCTCCTCGTCGTCTTGTTCCTCAGCATTCAAAAAGGCGTCATCTCTTGTTGTAAAGTCGCTTGGTCTCTCATGAGGCTTGCTCAAGTCCTGTTGAAGTCTTTGCAGTAAAGAACCAAGAGTAAGGCGAAATAGACGACCAAAAAAAAAAAGATTTAAAGGGGAACCTCGCTGCGGTTCGTACTTCGCGAATGGATTTCATTGCATTCCTTTGACGCTTCATTGTTTTACAGTGCCTGTTCCAATAGTGGTGACGGACTAAACAACCACAATCGTCGCAAAGTCCATAATGAGCATGCCGCACAACAACAACAAAAATAATCTTTTGTTTTTTTTTTTGGAGCCAACCACTTTGCTATCCTCACTAGGTTCACTTCTCCACTCTTTTGGCAGGCGACATCCTCGTCTCTTGACGTGCTACTTGGCTCAGGGAATTACTTCCTTTTGGCGGTTGCTCTCTTTCCTTCGTCAAACAGCTCTCCCAAAAGACCGTTCTCAACATCCTCACATTCTCGCCTCGCCACCTTCTCTTCTCTTCGTAGTTCTCTTCATTATAATTCTCTTCGTAGTTCTTTTCTCTTCGTCCTTCAATCCCATTACAATTCTTTATGTCTTTACGGCCGAGCTTCAGTCAATTTCTAGTTAAACCACCAAAAAGAGCGAAAGAGGCTCAGATGAATGCACCGCAAAGGCATCACACCGTTTCCTTCGTTCTCTGGAGAGACATCTCTGTTGGTCCCTTCTGGTGATGAAGTCGAGCATGAGGAGGAGCAAGTGAAACAGAAAAAGTCAAGGACCCAGTTCTTATTGTGTTGGTTGCGGTCGGTGGTGAGCCTCCTCGTCGCTGTCTTGCTTGTGACACAAGCTACAAAGTTTTTATCTTGCTGGAACGCAACACCCGTTTCGGCCTCTATATCAGCAAAAATCGGAGGGATCGCATCGTTGAAATGCTTTTCCTGTTAAAGCAACAATAACTCCATTTGGGCAGGAAGGCGCCTTTTCGATGGATAGCCAAAAAAAAAAGTCAAAAAAGAGAGTGGAACTTTGACCGCAGAGAATGGCGCACCGCCTGGTCCTGGCTTGCCTCACAATCCTTTGTGTGGTCTCCATGAACAATCTCGGGACATGTATCGGCTCTCTCTCTCTCTCTCTCTCTCTCTCTCTCTTCCCTCTGTCTCTTTCGCGTATATCCTTCTGCTTTTCTTATTTTGGGGTGCGTACGGCTAACAATAGGGGCTGTCGATGTCCATGTCGATGAGTCCTCGTTATGTGAGACAAGATGCTCCTTCTTAGGCGTTCCCTTTCACACTATCGAGCAGGCCAAAGGTACCGGTTACCCACCTGTCTGTCTCTTGCTCTCCTCTTCCCTCCTCTCGCAACCTCTCACTTCAAACCTAAAAAACGAAAACGGAGAACAGAGGCTGTCAAAGCGAACGATATTTTCAGGGTCTTGCTAGCTGCTGGCTCATATAACTTTCCCACAAACTTCAACGAGGATGCTCAGCCTAACTATTTCTATATCATGTACGAAACCTCTTTCTCTTGGCCTCTTTTGCATTCTTTTCCTCCCACCCAGGGTGTTTGATAGCTCGGTTTTTCTCCTGCACACTCTAATATATCTCTTCTATGTTCTCTTTGTGTTCACAAAGCGGGTCAGGAATAAACGAAACAACCCTCACAGGAGCAATACCTTTTTACACAGTTGACATAACTCTCAAAGAGCTCACAATAGAGCCCTCGGAGAGCATCGGCATTGAAGGAGAACTCGCGCTAGAAAGGGTTCACTTGAAGCACTTTCCTATTCAACAAACGGGAAACCTGAAAACTGCTAATGTTCTCATCTCGGACAGCCCCACTGGAGCAGGTACACATTTACAGATAGTGGTGCACAGCGTGAATCATCTCTTAAACTCGTGGCTTCTTCACGACAGTTCATTTCTTGGGAGAGGAATGGCTTGCTTACGATGACCTTATGGTAGAAAACATTGAAGATGGTTTGGCCCATCTCCCTCTCTTCCCCTTGCTGACGTTCCTGCACCTCTCTCTGTTTATTTTTCTCCCCATCCGTTCTTCATGTCCTTCCTCGTCACAACAATCTCCTTCTTCACCATCCTTCATCTTCTTGCTTCTGTTCTGTTGTTTGTTAACCTGTAGCGAAAACAAATAGTGGCTATACTGGTCGAAAGTTGGGCTGTGTGGCGGCAAATCGGTCGTGCGACCTTGCGTGCAACTTCTCCGCTGGCCGTGTTGTTGTTGGGAACTTGGGAGTCTGGCGAGGATGTTACCTTTGAGAACAACGATAACGGTATCTCTCTTTCTCCCTCTCTCGCCTCCTCCTCCTATGGCTGGAAACGGCACTCTAACAATATACCTTTCCTCCAAGCGGTGTGGGTTGTTCAGGAGGGAGTTTGGAATCAGTGGGGAGAGGTGCTCTTCCAGGGCAACCAGAACCGGTTTTATTCCTACTGGGGTGAATTGGGGACCGTAAATGGCAGTGAACTCGGTAAGGGTGATGGTTTAGTAGTCTCTTATTCACGTTCTCATTCTTTTGGAATGCTTTTTCTTTCCAAAGTGTACGTCCACAACGCCACATGGAACAGCTACGCGCCAGTAGAGTTCCTGGATAACGATGTGTCATCAGAAGGTGTGCATCTCCTCTCTTCCAGTTCATTCGTCTCGTTCAACTTCAGTTACTGGGTCTCTTTTTTAACTTGACCAACACAGCGCCTGTGAAGCTGGTGTCCCATTCTTTTGTGCTTTCGACCTACACCATTGAAAACGACTTTGGGCGCAGCATGCCCCTCTTCTCCTGCGAGGATTCCCACCTGGTTGCTGCGGAGAGCTGCACCATCGAGTGCGGCTGCACACGTCGCCCGACCATCTCCATGAAGGCTCCGAATAACTACATTAGAAACAAGGAGGGAGCTCTTCTTGTTAACCCATCGGGCAACATTACCGTTCTCCTCGAGTCCTCTGCCGCGCTAACCAGCCCCCTGACCGTCCGCTTCACCGTGGAGGATCCGAGAGAGGGAGGCGAGTCTTGGGTGGAGCCAAACACCGTGGACCTGCCCATGTACTCTAGCCGCAGGGAGGTACAGCTCACTGTTTGGGGGTTTAGCGAAGGACAACAGTTCGGCCTGTCCCTCCAGCCATACTTGAAGGATGAGACCATCCAGGAGCCTGACTACATCATAGCTCATGAAGCATCACGTTTGGAACTGATCTACATCGCAGGGGGTGTTGCCCTTCCAAGCCTGGTGGTAGTATTTCCTTCCTTGCTTCCCAACTTTGTGGCCGTTCCGGTCTCTAAGGAGGGGAACGTCCCCGAACCTGCTTCGGTAAGCTCCAACTTTCAGAGTTTGGTGGAGGTGGATCCGCTCAACGCGAATGCGCAAGTGAAGAGCCAACCGCTCCTCGGATTAACGTGGGGATCTTCGGCTTCCCTCGACGGAGTTTACACCTACTCCGCCACCTTCACCCTCGATGGCGCCCCTGCCTCGACATCCGTTCGGCTGCTGTTTAGCCCGGCAGCTGCCGGGGAAGAAGTGGTCGTCAGGGACCAGACCGCTGTTCCTTTCCAGATGGACAGCCTGAAATGGACGTTGGAGGTGGAAGACTGGCCCTTTGGCGCTTCAACGAACAAGCTCCTGCTGGAGACTTCTCTGGTGACTGGAGCAGAGAAGTGGGTTGATGTGGATGTCCGAGCTCCCACTCCTCTGAAAAAAGCCACTGATGATGAAGATGGAGAAGAGGAGAACTCCGAGGACTCCCACTTTGGCCCAGATAAAAGACGACGGTCCACTGGTAACTCCCGGCAGTTGCTAGAATGGAAGCTGACCGCTGAGGACAGCACCTCCTCCTTCCGAGCGTTGTCTTGGGCTTGGGTGGACGGCAACTTCACCACGGCTGAGCCTGTGGAGGTCCAACTGGAGCTTTCAGAGGCTGAAAAGAGCCAGGTCATCGTCTCCTTCCTTCTGCCTCATTTCACGACATCATTGAGCTACGATCCGGACCTTTCGGTAACATTCGGCTCCGAATCTGGAGAGGGAGAAGACGGAGGAGGGGATGATGCTTTATGGTGGAAAATCCTCGTTCCAGTGTTGTGCGTGTTGATGCTTCTGATAGTGGGCGGTATCATCGTAGCAGTCATATGGAGGGGCAAGCTGAACGAAAAGAAGAGAAAGAATAGAGGAGGTTCTGTCAACTTCTAAGCAATAGTAAAAACAATTCAGAGAAATGCTCAAAGGAGGGGTCAAGAACAGCGACTAACAAGGAGAAGAAGGAAAGAAAGACCCACCCTGCGTTCTGCCTATTTCCTTGCTCTTTAGTTTTTTTCGGTTGTTGTTCCAAACAACACGTATCCGTCTTGCCGTATATATGCAGGGCCTCACAATAAAAATAACAGTCCTACTTCAACTTGACGTTGCGTTACGATCCAGACCAAACCGTTACCGTTCAGTTCAACGGAGGTGAAGCACGCCGGCGATGAGCTGCATTGTGGAGGCAATTCTGGGTCGGAGTCATCTCCAATGCTGGGCGTAGGTAGATACTAGCCTTCTAAGCTGCATGTGACCTTGAACAGTTAAAACAAGAGGGATACAAATAAATGTACCATAAGTTCATTTTTCAATTTGTTGTTGATCCAATAGTTGGAAAAGAGGCTCAAATATGCTTCGTGGAAAGAGTTCTTTGACGTCTCCTTTACGTAAAGAATCTAATAACAATCGCTGGAGAGTTGCTCTTGAAGCAGGGCTGTCACTGAGTCGATGTATTCTGTTGCATAAACAAAAATATGTGAGACAAACCTCAACAAACAACTAAAAAAATTAAAAGTAAAAAAAGAAATGAAAGAAGAAAGAGCAAAGACCAAACGAACACAAAAAAACAATGGGCGGAAAATCTTATCAAAGATATACCTGCAAAGTTCTTTGAGGTGCTCAAGCTCCATCATGCCCAACACCTCCTCATCACTGTCCGAAAAGCGGGCTATGTGCAACAAATATCGTGACCAGGCAATGTGAGTCGTATAAAAACTGAGGTGCTTATTCTTGTATCGCGTCTTCCAAGGAATCGTTGGATCCAGAATTACTCTCGGCAGTCCAAATCTTTGGACGTAGAGATGCTTCCAAAATGTCTAAATGAGAGGGAGCGAACGAGTGTGAGAGAGATATGAGAGGAGGAGGAACAATAAGAAGAACAAGCATCGGAAGAAGAACAAGAAAAGGACACAAACAAAGTGGATAGTGTAAAAATTTCAAACAAACCTCATCTTGGAGCATGGAATAAATTTGTTTACAGGTTTGAGAGTATCTGGCGATGTCGTCCAATGGCAAATAAGCAGAATAGTTAAGTACGATTTCTGGAGGTATAACACTCCAAAAACTTTCTTGCTCAACATCTATTCTCACTTTCTTTTGCGCTCGTGCTTCCTCTTCTCCTGCTTCTCCAGCGTCAACCTCCTTTTCCTTTTCCTTTTCTCCTTCTTCTTTTTCTTTGCCTTTGCCTCGTCGTTCCTCTTCGTTGTCTCTCTTTCGCTTCTTTTCGTAGTGCCCTTCTTCTCTTTCGGCTTCCTCTTCTTCTTGCTTCTTTTTCTTTTCCATTGCCTCTTCTTTCTCTCTTTCTTCCTGCTCTATTTCCATTGACCTCTTTTTGTGCTTGTATTTGACCCACCCTGCCTCAAATCTTCCTGGAACCACTGGTTTGTCATCTGTCCAACGGTCATCGTTGATAATGGTTGGAAAGGTGAATGGAAGAATGGGTCGCTTGTGGCGAGCATCTCGCAGCCATCGTTCCACAGCCATGCATCGCTTGGCTACTCGTTCTGCTAGTGGAAGTTTGGCTAAAGCAGGATGAGTACCTTTGACCTTTTGAGTTTTATTTTGTTTAATTTTTTTTTAAAGAAGAAGAAGAACGAAGAACAGAGAAGAACAAGAACAAGGACAAGAAGAAGAAGAAGAAGAACAAGAAGAAGAAGAAGAAGAAGAAGAAGAAGAAGAAGAAGAAGAAGAAGAACAAGAAGAAGAAGAAGAACAAGAAGAAGAAGAACAAGAAGAAGAAGAAGAACAAGAAGAAGAACAAGAAGACAAGAACAAGAAGAAGCAGAAGTTGAAGTAGAAGAACTAGAAAAAGAAGACAAGAGCATGAACAACAAAAAGGATGGTACCCAAAGCTCCAACTCAGGTAACCAACACAAAATATCAATAAGTCGTTGGATGAGTTCCTCCCTGTCTTCTGGCTGAACACAAAAGAAGCCTTCCGTGTGTAGCAGGAGGAAACAAACAAAGACAAACTAAGTGGCAAGGCCATCCCTTTTTGACCAAACCAAAGCAACAACTCACCTTTGAAGTCGTGCCAGTAGACGGCCACTACGTTGTTGCGAGCCTTGGGGATGAAGCACGCGATGTGAAAGGTGCGGGAGGACACGCCACCAGCGCCCCTGCTGTTCCTCCTGCGGCTTCTCTCCCTGATCCTAGCGGTGCCCACATGAATGGTGGCGCTGCAGTTCTTGCACAGGGACCTGTCGCTCGGCGAGTACTCGATCTCCCACCAGCCGTGCACGCTGCTACTCATTTTTGTTTGTTTTTTTTTTTTGTTGTGCTTTTTGTGAAACTGACGTGTGCAGTTGCTTTAAATGAAGTTGGTGATGTGTAAAATTCCCAAAATTCGAATAGAGATCAATCTGTTTTTTGGCGGATGATTGATCTCAGCTAAACAAATGGGCAATCCTTCTTCTTCCTTCTTCCTTCTTGTTCTTCTTCTTGTTCTTGTTCTTCTTCTCTTCTTTTCGTTTTACTTCTCCTTTTCTTTTCTTTGTTCTTGTTCTTCTTCTTCTTCTTCTTCTTCTTCTTCTTCTTCTTCTTCTCTTCTTTTCGTTTTACTTCTCCTTTTCTTTTTCTTTGTTCTTGTTCTTGTTCTTGTTCTTGTTCTTGTTCTTGTTCTTGTTCTTCTTGTTCTTCTTCTTCTTCTTCTTCTTCTTCTTCTTCTTCTTTTCCTTAGTCTTTCTCCTGCGTATTTCTCCTGTTTGATTACGTTAAGAGTCACACCTTCTGCAATACAAAACTCAAATACTGCGATTAACAAACAACCAGCAAAGCGTGAGTAAATGTTTAAGAGAATAACACAACAACAAAATGGGAAGCAGCTAGGTCCTTTCTCTTACCTTTGTTTCTCCTCTTTCAAATGAGACACGCATGTTGGTTCCTTCTAATGCATAAGCTCCTTTGGCAAAGCCTTTGAAGAAGGAATGTAGGTAGCCTTGTTTGGCGAATGTCTCCTCGATCAACTTTCTTTTTCGTGCTTCGTCCAGTTGCAAAGAGCGTAGAACATTTGGTGTTATGTCCTCTTCGTTCAGCATCTGCCAGGGTAATGGAACAATGGTTAGATAAATAAAACAGCACAGGGAAGCTAAGACGAACGAGGACAAAAGTAATAAGATTAAAAGAAGAAGATAAGTAGAAGGAGAATAAGCAGAACAAGAAGGAGAACAGGAAAAAAACAAAGACAAAAAGAGGAGACCTTTAGACCGCTCTCCTTCAATTGCTCTCTAAGAATGTTGGCAGACTCTGTCTTGACAAAACCAGCCATTGTGAAGTAACCGCCTTTGCGCAAGACTCGCCTCACTTCGGACAGGAACTTTGACATCGAACCATAGCAGTGCGCACTTTCCACATTCATTACTTTGGTGCAAAGTGTTGAATAAGAGTGAAACAAAGAAAAGCATAAGCATAAAAGCAAATGATAATTGCCACGGAGAAGGAGAAGGAGAAGGAGAAGGAGAAGGAGAAGGAGAAGGAGAAGGAGAAGGAGAAGGAGAAGGAGAAGGAGAAGGAGAAGGAGAAGGAGAAGGAGAAGGAGAAGGAGAAGCAAAAGGAGAAGGAGAAGCAAAAGGAGAAGCAAAAGGAGAATCAGAAAGAGAGACGAAAGTAACAAACCAACGTCTTTGGAAGAAGAAGGCACGTTGACCAAGTTCTCAGCGTCTCCCTGTTGAAACTCAAGGTTGTACCTCCGCTCTCCGGCCTCATCCTCGCCTTGCTTCTGGCAATGCCGTCGACGACAAAACTCGACTGCAGAACTGGAAAAGTCAACACCTAGCAGGTGTTTCGGTCGTAACACCCGACCCACGAAAGCTGCACCTCCACCTCTTCCCGACCCTATCTCTAAAATTTCTCTATCGCTTAGGTCTCCTCCAAAGGGGGTGGCAGACGCCACATGAAGGTACAATCGAAGTCCATAGTATTCTCCTCCTGTTTCTCCTTCGTCTGTCTGATGTTCCAGCTTCAGCGTGGCGAGAGCTTCTTTGAACGCAGCATCCTCTGAAGGAGCAGAAGAGGAAGACGAGAGGTCGGCGTAACCGTAGTTCATACAAGTCCAAAACGGTTGCGGATAGAACCGACCAAGGTATTCATACAGCAAACGGCTGCCCCATCTTCTTGCAGAACCAATGATGCCTCCCTTGCTTTTGGTGGCAAAAAAAGAAATGAACACAGAAACGATGGTAATGAAGGAAAGCGTTACCAAAGGGTATCCATAACAAGAAAAGACAAAAGAACAAGAACAAACCCAGCAATGCCTTTCGTCACCAATTGAGTAGGATGGAGCCAGTCCCGTTCGCTGAATGTTTTGCGACCAAGAAGCATTGCACCGAGCAGCCCAATCCCAACACACGCCGACCACAGCAGCCACATCGTGTTAATGTTGTTATAGAGCGTTCTTTTGCAATGGCTTCTTTGCGTTCTTTTATGAAGAGTTTATCATCACGTGACGAGCTTTTTTATCCTAATTGCCGAATGACGATTCGGCTAAATGAACGGATAAGGAAAATTTTACGTCACCGGGTATATTTGATCTATTAGATTATTTGGTGGAGAGGAGAGAAGACAAGAGTTACTGCGAAGTATTGGGTGGGGCAGACAAGAGAATTAAAAGGCACAAGAACGAGCATCCAACCTATTATATTTTACACCGTGTATGCTTGATGAGATGCAGAAATATGAATGAGGGAACATGCACACATTACGAAGCCAATAAAGCGAAGAGCATGCAGGGGGATCAGCAGGGTTTTGTATGGAGCTCACTCCTTCCAATGCTCGCTTGGAGCACAGCGTTCTACTATGTCTATCTCTTCATAGGTTACATTTTTCATCGCCTTGGTTTGTTTCTCTCATCTTCTTTTCTCGTCTCTGTTTGTTGTTCATTTTATTTTAAACACAAAAAACCAATGAAACAGTTCATTGCCCGCAGTCAGGTCCTTGTTATACGGTTCACATGAGGCATCACCTCCAAGAGTACCCTCCTACGGCACTTCTTTCAGACACATACCGTGGCGAACGCCATGAATTCCACTATAAGAGTACTTCTTCTATATTTCTTTCTTCTCTTTTTTCGTGCATGCTGACTTTAGCACCCGTGCAGTACCTTTGGCTGCGATACCTTTGTTTGTTGGTTGGATGTTGTTTCCGTTTCCTGTGGCGATTCTGTTTACAGTGGAGCTCAGCTTCCTCAGTGCGGCGTCTCAATACTTGCACGAAGTACGTCCTTTCCTCGCTTTCTTCTCCCTTCTTTCTTCTTCTTGTTTTGTTCTTCTTCTTCTTGTTCTTCTTCTTCTTCTTCTTCCTGCTTTTCAACGTCATTCATGTTTCCTCTTGTTCTTCTGTGTTTTACTTGAAAGCGGTATCATTTAAAAGACCCTGGATGGCTAGCGACGAATCCTGTGACCCGACGACTCTTTCGGAAGTGGCAGCGGCAACACTTTACTCACCATCGGGACACCACCTCCAACCTAACCATCGGCTGTGCCGATATCACCCCAGACTTTGTGTTTGGCACCGCTTCCACCTGAACGAAGATTTTTGATTTTTCATTGGCAAAGGCAATGTTATTTGATTTCCCATTGGAAGATCCTATCTGTGATCTATGACATCATCTTATACTTTTTTTGATAACGGTGACGTGAGCGTTACATTTTTTTTATTTCATTTTTTTATTCATTTTTTTTTGAACAAAGAAAACGAGTTCGTTACCGGCGAAAGAGATGAGGTTGTTCGGGCAAGCCAGGGCCTGGATAAGAAAGACGCGCTTCTGGGCGGTGTTGTTTGTGTTGGTCTCCAAGGAGTTCCTGTTCGACCGGTGGCGCTTGGACCAGGCCAAACGAAGGGCATGGCCTCTCGCCTTTGAGTTTTGCATCGTGCTCGTTCGGTACTCGCTCTCTTTTCTTCTCCTTCTCCCGCTCTCTCGCTCGTTCTTACGACAAGTTTGTTGTCTTCAAGGGCGATGTTTAAAGCTGGAACGCCACAGCAGGGACAGATAGCTCAGATCCGCCAACGCATGGCTATTCCTATGAAGCTCCGAACGCGCGCCACTTTTACTCGCGTGTCCATCCCAGTGCTTCGCCAACGGATCACGATCCACGAGGACGCGATGGAAGAAGACCGCCAACAAGAAGGAGAGGAGAACGTGTTTGAGGAGCAGGTGCTGGTGGAGGGAGAGTGGGTGGAGCACCCGAGAGCACGTGGCAGCTCCAGGGTTCTCTTCTACTTGCATGGCGGAGGATACTGTCTGTTCTCCTCGCAGACGCATCGCAACATCACTTCGAAGCTGTCAAAAGCCACCGCAGCCAAGGTTTTAGGTTTGTTTTTTGCATACCTTTAGGTTCTCTCTTTATTCCTTCTTCTCATTGTTGGCCTTTCTTTCATTTCTCGTTCTCCTTTTGCTTCATGAACCGTTCATTCCTTGGCTTCTCTCTCTTCCTTTGCATTCTTCTCTCTCTCTCTCTCTCTCTCTCTCTTCTCTTCTCTTCTCTTGTCTCTGTTGTCTCTCTCTCTCTCTCTCTCTCTTTGTTTCTCTCTAACCAGCTCTTGTTGCTTAACAGCCATAGACTATCGTTTGGCCCCAGAGAACCCTTTCCCAGCAGCGCTGGAGGACAGCGTGGCTGTCTACAAATGGCTGTTGAGCGAGGAGGGAATGGGCATGAGTCCCACCTCCATCCTCATCGGCGGCGACTCTGCTGGTGGAGGCTTGTCCCTCGCCACCATCTGCTATCTCCTAGACCATGGGTTACCCCTACCTCTCGCTGCTATTTGTATATCTCCTTGGGTACATTCCTTTGCTTGCTTTTGCTTGTTTTGTCCCTTTTGTTCGCTTCCTCTTGCTCCTCTTCTTGCTTCTCCTCCTTAACCTTCTTCTTGTTCTTCTTCTTCTCCTTTCTTCTCGGCTTGTTCTTCTTCTTCTTCTTCTTCTTGTTCTTCTTGTTCTTCTTCGTTCTTCTTCTTGTTCTTCTTCTTTCTTCTTCTTCTTCTTCTCTTTCCTCTTCTTCCTCTTCCTCTTCCTCTTCCTCTTCTTCTACCTCTTCCTCTTCCGCTCACGTGAAAACAAAAGGTGGACCTCACATGCAGCACGGAGAGCTGGCAGCGTCACGCCCGCTTTGACTACCTCCCTCCCATCTCCCCCAACTTCAACTGCGCCCACATGTACATCCACGGCTTCTCCTCCTCCTCTTCCTCCTCTTCCTCTCTCCTTCGTCATCCTTATGTCTCCCCGCTTCACGCCGAGCCGCACCACCACCGCAGCTTCCCCCCGCTGCTCATCCAAGTG
This sequence comes from Balamuthia mandrillaris, assembly GCA_031835245.1. Taxonomy (NCBI): domain Eukaryota; phylum Discosea; order Longamoebia; family Balamuthiidae; genus Balamuthia; species Balamuthia mandrillaris. The sequence goes on along the minus strand of JAVKOQ010000467.1, from coordinate 13,395 downwards.
GGGGAGCTGGAGATGCTGCACGACGAGGGGGTGGCCCTGGCCGCCAAAGCGCCGCAGGCGGCCCGCCTGCGAGTCTACCCCAGCATGGTGCACGTCTTCCAGGGGTTCGGCTCCTTGACGCCCATGACGGCGGTGGCCATGGCGGACGTGACGGCCTTTGTGGAGGAAGTCACGCAGATGGAGGAGAGGGAGAGGGAGAGGGAGGAGGAAGAAGAGGATAACGGGGTGGAACGAGGAAGAACTGGAGGCCATGAAAGCAGCAAGTATTAGATCGATTGAGAGAGAGAAAAGTGTGAAACAGATTTAATGTTTCAAAAAGAAAGATGAACCACTTGAAGAAGGAAAAAAAACTGTCTGTTTGTTTTTAAACGTATTTGGGAGGGTAGCGGCCGGGCTCTCCAACGATGTAGACGTCGGTCCTTCTCCTCCTCTTCACGACGCAGACAATGCCGGCAATGACGGCAATGAGGCAGCACAGACCGGCAGCGGCCGCGATGGAAATACCAATGATGGCAGCGGTACCCAAAGCCTTCACCACATCTTTTTTTAAAAAGAAAGAGAGAGAGAGAGAAACATTGAGCAAAACATGGGATTGAATTGAATGAAACACAAAAAAATGAATACAAAAAAAAAGGGGGAAAAAAAGAATCAATCAGAGAGAGATAATATTTTGGATAAAAAAACATGAATTCATACGAACCATCAATGGCACTAGGGCAAACGGTGGCGTCGTACTTGTAGTCAGAGCACTTGGAGGGCCTGGCGCCGCTCTCGTAGCAAATGCCCTTCTTGTCCGAGTCGCCGCAGAACCTGCAGTTGAAGTCCTTGAAGCACTGGGTGCAGTTGTTCTGGTTGACGGCGTCCGCGCAGGCGGCGGAGGTGCCGCTCGGGGCGAAGGCGCACAACAGGGCGGCGGCAATAAATACTACAGCAAAGCAAGAGGAGGAGGGAGACATCTCTCTGTGTGTGTGTGTGTGGGTGCGTGCGCGTGTGTGTTTGACTTTTCTCTCAGCAGAAAAAATTTTTAATTTTTTGGTTGCGCTGTATTTTTTTTTCGTTGCCCATCAAAATTTTTTTTGCATGAGAACAATAATTATAAAAAATCGGGAAATGAAGTCGACAAATTATCTGATTTTGAGAAATGGTTGACGTCAGGTAACGCGTAATTAGAAAATGTAAAGGATAACTTTTTCGTTCTCTCGAATAAAATGGAGAGAAAACGTGGATTATCGCGGGTTAATCATTTTCAGAAAGAAAGGAAAAGGTGCTTCGTGGCTTTTCTCCAAGATAGACAAAACCTGAGGATAGTGCGAAGGATAGGAACTAAGTGTGAGTGAAAGTTACAACAACAACCATCTAGTTTCAAGTCACTAGAGCGTTGATGTAAGCGTTTCCGTTGTGGCATTGCCGTCTGCGGCAGAAAAAGAGGAGACCCCAGATCACCGCCAAGGCGCACGCGATGCCAATAATCTCAGCCGCTGTGCACTTTTTTTTTGTTGTTGGTGTTAGTCAGGTACACCTGACTCAAGTGAAAGGGGGAGATTAAGAGAGAGAGAGAGTGTGTGTGTGTGTGAGCGGAACAAACCATTTATACTACTGGGACACATAACGTCGCTGTCGTACTTGTGGCCATTACAAGCAGCGAGTCTGCTGTTGTGCTGATAGCAGAGGCCTCTGTGGTTGGTGTCATATACGTCAAGTTGTTCTGAAGGATAGGATCAGGGCAGAAATAAACTCGGAGGTTTGTTCTCCACCAGTGAAGACCAAAACCGAAAGCACCAATGCAATCGAAATAAGATCACTTGTTCTCAGTGCTTCTTCTTCGGCTTTCTGCTCCTGTGGTTTTTTCTTGGGAAATAAAGCCACTTTAATTTTGGAGAATGGGCCAATGTTGGATTGGATATGTTACGGAAGAGTCACCCTATATATATAGTAAGGGATATGAGACAAGATATGAGCAACTGTGAAAATATGTGAGAGAAGACACGAGATAAGATCAAGAGACATGGGCGAGGAGAGCAAAAGGAAGAAACGCAAAAGAGGGAAACATCTCTCCAACGTTGTTTTTAAGACGAGGAAAACAAGAGCTGGGTTAGCCGTTCGATGAGAAAGAGAGTGATGGTGGAGCTGGGCACCGTGCGCATGAGGTGAGGAAGGAAACCGCTATAGTAGCCTCTCAACCCATTTTTTCTTAATTTGTTTTAAAAATAAAGATCAAATAAGAAGAAGGAGAAGAAGAAGAAGAAGAAGGAGAAGAACAAGAAGAAGAAGAAGAAGAAGAAGAAGAAGAAGAAGAACAAGAAGAACAAGAAGAAGAAGAAGAACAAGAAGAAGAAGAACAAGAAGAACAACAAGAAGAAGAGGAGATGAAAAGAAGACGGAAATACAACAAAGAGTGTAATACGTACGAGTAAATATTTACAATCATGATACGAAGAGGGAGTCCTTCTGATCCTTTTTGGGTCTATTATTGTTTGCTGAGTTAAAGAGAGAAGAAAGGAAGAAAGAATAATAGGTGATATCAGATGATGAAAATGAACCTGAAGACATGTTTTTATGACTTGCAACGGATAGGTTAGCGCTGCCGCACACAGTTTACTGCTTGACGCTGCTGCCAGTGTTTCCCATGCATTCTATAAGAGGTTTGCCAAAGAAGAATAAAGGATCACAAATAAACACAACAGGAAAAAGAAAGCACACATCGTTAAACGCCAACCAAAAAAGAAAAGCGCAAAGAGAACTCGTACAAGGGATTCGCTGGAACGATTCGGCCGAGATAAAAACATCCTTTTGAACCACTCGAAGAAGGTAAAGTGGACAGCGCCGTGACAAGTAAGAGGAAGAGCTGGAACAAGACCTCTGTACATTCCTCTCAGCCCTTCTATCTTGAAAACTTCATACATCACACCTGAAAGAGAGAGAGAGAGAGAGAGAGAGAGAGAGAAGGAGTGGGTACAACAAATGACGAGATGACGGGGAAGCATCCAAGAGAGGAGAGGATGAGCAGAAAAGAAAGATAAGAAGCTGGAGAGCGGAAAGAGGAGAGAATGTACGCAGAAAATGGTTATCCGAGGGTGATGTTTGCATGCGTGTTTTAACTACAAAGATAGGGTTGGTCACAAGCGTCATTACAACACCTGTATAGAACAATAGTTGTTTATCAGTAGGGAAGAGAGAAGCGAAAAGAGAAATAGAAAGAAGAGAGAACGAAGTGGCAGACAGAGGAGAATAGAAAGACAAAAGTAGAGCATGTAAAAACAGAGGCAGTATACCAGCTTGCAAGCCAGCAATAAAGTCAGCCAAACGACCGCCTCGCTGTACGTTCAATGCATCCACCAGGTAAGGGTTCTGCTGTCCCCATTTGTAAGCCAACATGAACGACGCCCATGCTGTGGTTGGTCCTATCAACCCTATTTGTTTTGTTGTTGGTAAGAGAATTGTGAAGAAGAGAGCGCGAGATGAACGAGAAGCAAAGCAGCAGAGAAGAGATGAGAGATAGAGCGGATAATGGAAAGAGGAGGGAGGGAAGAGAGAAAAAAGCGAACAAGGCAGAGAAGAGAGTGAGTGAAGCATAGAATGAAGAGAAACAAGGAGCCTCGAACAAAAAGCATAGAAGCATAGAGGACGCGAGAACAGAAGGTTGGAAGAGAGAAGCCGGAGAGCTCAAAGTTGTGTTCGAAAGGAAGGTAATAGCGTACCTGGGATCAACCCAACGTAGAAGCCTCGAACGCCTCCTTGTTGCCACGTCTGTGTCAGCACCGCTCGGATCGCTCGAAAGCGAGACTTGGCCAACACTTCCTTATGTGCTTGCGCTGTGTCGTCCAAATGATTCAATTTTTTTGTAGTTTCATCAAAAAGTTAATCAATTGATGTAAGATGAAAAAAAACGTAGCGACCCCCAAAAAAAACAAGTGATACCTTGCAGACGCGTTCGCAATAGATCAAGTGGGTAGAGTGTGAAGTTAGTGAGAACAGCTGCCACGGCACCGATGCCCCCACTTTGCCATGGCTTGGGCTGGGGTCGTCCTGCCATGGAAGAAGCCGACGAGGAGGGCAGAGCCACGCTCCCTTGCTTCATCTTTGCTACGCAGGTTTTTTGTTTGATCTTGGGCGATATATGATTTAACCAATGAGAAATCAAACATATGTTCACATTTCCATATTAAGTAAATAATATCACTTATGATCGGAATGTGATCACTTCATTCTTTCGTCGTGTCTCTTTCTCCCGCTTTCTTTCTTTCTCTCTATCTCTTCTCTCTTTCTTCTCTTTCTCTTCTCTTTTTCTCTTCTCTTTTTCTCTTCTCCTTTTCTCTCTCTCTCTCTCTCTCTTCACTTTCTCTTTCTCTTTCTCTTTCTCTTTCTCTTTCTCTTTCTCTTTCTCTTTCTCTTTCTCTTTCTCTTTCGTCGATTCTCTTGCTTTCCCTTCAATTTTTCTCTTTCTCTTTACAATGCAGCTTTCACTTTGCCTTCTCCATCACCACCGTTGAAGTCGCCATGCCTGCCACGACCTTTCATGAAGCTCTCCGCTCCTTTGCGGCCCTCCTTCATGACCGACGCCATTCCGTGCTCAAACTCGTTTGCCAGGGCTTCTTTCCATGAGTTGCAATGAAACTGTTCATAGGCGGAGGCTCTGTCCCCGCGAAGACACGTTTGGGGAAAGGCGGCGAGGGAGAGGGCCAAAGCTTCGGCCGATTCCCTGGCCTTGCCTTTCGGCACCACGCGATTGACGAGGCCCATTTGAAGAGCTTCGGAAGCAGTCACAGGCCGTCCTGTTAGTATCAGGTCTAATGCTCTGCTCAAACCTGTTGAATAAAGAAAATGATGAGGAGAAAAGAAGAAAGCAGACAGCAGAAAGCGGATAGCAGAAAGGAAGATAGAAGGAAGGAGAAAAAGGTGAAGAGAAGAAAGCAAGAAGAGAGAGAGAGAGAGAGAGAGAGAGAGAGAGAGAGAGTACCAATCAAACGAGGCAAACGAACCGTGCCACCATCAATGAGAGGAACCCCAAAACGACGACAAAATACGCCAAGTACACTGTCCTCCTCTGCCACTCTCATATCACACCATAATGCTGTTTTGTGTGTTGAAGAACAAAAAAATCTTAACAAAGAGAAAGAAAAGTGTAAAGAAAGAAACGACGAGAAAGAAAGAAAAGAAAGAAAAGAAAGCAACGACAAGAAAGAAAGAAAGAACGGAAGAGATAACCAACCTAACTCCAAACCACCAGCGACCGCATAGCCAGAGATGGCAGCGATGACCGGCTTGGAGAGGAACATGCGGGTGGGACCCATGGGCCCCTGGGCTCCCTCCTCCTTGCTGAGGACATTGACGCGAGCAGGATCCCCGCTGCCCAGCGCTTTCAGGTCTGCTCCTGCACAAAACTGCCCGTTCTCGCCTTTTATTTTTTTGTGTTTTTATCATTTTTATTTCTTTAAAAAAGAAAAAGAAAAAAGAAAAAAGAAAAAAGAAAAAAGAAAAAAGAAAAAAGAAAAAAGAAAAAAGAAAAAAGAAAAAAGGAAAAAGAAAAAAAAAAAGAAAAAAGAAAAAAGAAAAGTTATAAAAAGAAATAGAAAAAGAAAAATAGAAAAGAAAAAGAAAAAAGAAAAAGAAAAAAGAAAAGGAAAAAGAAAAAGAATAACAAAAGAGAAAAAAAAATAAAAAGAAAAAATAAGACAGAAAAAAAAAGAAAAAGAAAACTTTAAAAAAAAAGAAAAAGAAATAAAAAAAGAGAAAAACAAAGAAAAAAAGAAGAGATTACCAAAAAGAACAGCGACCAAGGCTTCCTCGTCCTGTTCGAATGCTTCAAACGCACGTACTAGGGCTTCAGCGGTGGGTCTATCGACGGCGTTGCGCGCCTCTGGCCGAGCGAGAATGATGGTGGTCACCGGCCCTTTCTTTTCGATCTTCACCACCATTTTTTTCTGCCTGGTTCGTTTTCTATCGACAAAGTATCAACATTTTATCTATTTTTGGTTTTTCGTCGACAAAATTATCTGCTATATTGATAATTTATAGAAAATTTTCACATATTACGATAGGATCAACAAATATCATAAATTGCCGACAACAATTAAAAGAACCGAGTTCTCTCTCTCTCCCTCTCTCTTTCTCTCTCTCTCTCTCTCTCTCTCTCTCTGCTTGCGTTCTTGCACGCATCCCCTTCGGACATGATGGACGAACGAGGAAGGGTCGTGTTGGCCAACAAGAAACAAATGAGGAAAAGACGTTACCATCGTTTTGGTTCGTCTGAAAAACAACGAAAAGACAAGAATGAAGAGCTACACGTTCTATTCGTTGCACGTGTCCTGCTCTTTTGTTTCTCTCTTTCGCAGCTTTCATACCTGCTTTTCGTTAGTGTTCCAAGTGGGGGGGTTTCTTCGTTACGCGCTTCTCAGCACCACTCAATTATAGCAGGCTAATATATGTAACATTACAAAAACGATTTAATTAGAGTAATGCAGTCAATAACCAGTTGTTGTAAAGCCTCGCGGCGATTACTGGACAACAGTCTTCTCGTTCCTCGTTCGTCCATTCCGTCGCCTTCTGGTCTTTTGTTAGTTCCAGAACAACAATAATAAGTAGCTTAGAATGCAACTCTCGTCTTCTTTCTTGGCGAACCTGTTGTTGCTGCTGTGCTTCAACTTGGTTCTCGTGGTGGTCGTTCACGGTCAGTCCGAAGGTAGCATTCCTTTTTTTTCTTTTTTTTTTTGTTTTGTTTATTTTATCTTTCTTATATTCCTCTTCAACAGATGTTTACATAAAGGCGAGCAGTTCTTGTGTGGCGGAATGCACGCAGAGTTCGCCTTATCGATCGGTTCAAGACTTTCTGACCGGTAAGTGCTGTTCTTCCTTTTCTTCTTCTTTTTATTGCTGCTTCTGACAAAACTTTTGCAATAAAGACATAGGCGGTGACATATGGTCCTTTTCTGCTTTTACCTTTCATTTGTTCCCCGGTGTTCATTCGCTTCCAGATGGCTTCGACTTGGGCCTAACTCACTCTATGAGCTTCATGTATGCTATCGCCCTACTCTCTCTCTCTCTCTCTCTCTCTCTCTGTCTCTCTCTCTCCTCTCAATCTATGCTTGTTTGTTCTTGTTCTTGTTCTCTTATTCTTGTTCTTCTTCTTCTTCTTCTTCTTCTTCTTCTTCTTCTTCTTCTTCTTCTTGTTCTTCTTCTTGTTCTTCTTGTTCTTCTTGTTCTTCTTCTTCTTCGTCTTCCTTCTGTTTCTTTCTTTTATTAACCCACAAAACAGAGGAGAAGGAAGCGATCGCTCCAAAGTAAGGCTTCAAACATGTGAAACCGCGTTGTACAAAAACGCCTCCTTTCAAGGCTTGACGTTGCAAAACAAGAACGCGTGCCCACAAGAATTGTTGGTCGTTTACACAATGACGTTGCAACTGGATGATGTCGTGCTGAGCAATCCCGATGGAAGCGGGGTTTCCGTGCAGTCAGCATCCACTTTGTTGACAACGGATGTCACCTTCTCTTCCTTCTTTGAGAATGCAGGTAACTCTCTCTTTCTCTCTCCTCTCTCTCTCTTTGTTTGTCGGTTGGCTTTAACAAAACCGTTTCTTTTTTGAAACAAAAGTAACGGTGCAGTCGGTGAGTACGTGGTATAGTTATGGGTCCCTTATCGTGGAGAATGTTGGTCCTTCCGAGAATGCTACCGGTACATCTTTTAAGTTATATCTCTTTTCTTGTTTTTCTTTCTTGTTTTTCTTGTTTTCTTTTTCTTTTTCTTTTTCTTTTTCTTTTTCTTTTTCTTTTTCTTTTTCTTTTTCTTTTTCTTTCTAACAGCTTTCACTATAGCGATTCTGATTGTCGATTCGTCAACATGGAAATCGTTCGGGTCTGTTTCCGTTCTGAATGCATCTCGACTTGGTATTTTCCTTCCTCTTCCGTTCTTATTTTTCCGTTCTTGTTCTTGTTCTTGTTCTTGTTCTTCTTGTTCTTCTTCTTCTTCTTCTTCTTCTTCTTCTTCTTGTTCTTCTTCTTGTTCTTCTTCTTGTTCTTGTTCTTCTTCTTCTTCTTGTTCTTCTTCTTCTTCTTCTCCTTCTTTCGTTTCTCGGTTATTCTTATTCAACAATCATACAGCGATAAACATAAGACAGACATCGCACTGGACTTCCGAGAAGCAGCTCCTCTTGGAGCAGAACGACAATCGTGAGCGCTTCCTGTCCTTCATTCTTATAGTCTTTTACTAAATACCTTACTTTCCCATCAACAGCCGTTTGGATCACGGAAACCTCGGAATGGCAGCAAAAAGGAGAGGTCATCTTCCGAGAGAACAGAGAGGTGGAAGTGGAGCATGCAGTGGATCGCTTAGTATACGTGAACCTTGGTAAGCATCTTTGTTTCCTTTGGGCTGAACTGTGGTCCTTTGTGAAGATACCTCCGCTGAAACGTTTCGAACTTCAGTTTTTCTTTTGTCCAGTTCCAATTGGACAAGCAAAGCCTCTGTTCGGTTCATTGATAACGGCCCTGTCGCATCATGTGAGTTTACCTGCTCTGCTTCTCTTCCGCTTCTCTCTTTGTTCCTGTCTCTCGTTTCCTATCCCTAACCTCCCTGAAGCGTTGATAACGCTGCAAAACAACTGTCGTCTTCAGAGCTACTTCACCTTTGTGGTGGAATCAACAGTTGCCTCCCCTCTCTTCACATGCACCAACTCCGAGCTCTTCACCAACGAACCCTGCACCTTCGAGTGTTCTGGCTGCGAACAGCTCCCGGGGCCTCTTCCAGTGGTCAGCTGGTCCATCGATCCAAGTTACCTTCGTTTGGACCAGAACGGGCAGGTCATTCTTCTCTCCATTCCTGATCCCGTCTTCTCCATTCGAGTTACGGACGTTCAACTTGAACCGCGCTTTGACATCGCGATAGTAACCGATGGGAGAAAGGGAAGCGAGGATGTGGATCTGGGGGATGGTTTGGTCTCCATGTCCCCTGGAACACCGCAACTCGACTTTGCTTTCTCGGTTCTTGCTTTCGACAGCTCCTCACCGTTTTCACTCCTGCTTCGAGCTGTAGAAGCAGAAGCAGACCAACAGCCGAAATACTTTGTGTCGGGAGACCAGAGCCGCGTGGATGTCGTTCTGTCGCGCCCATTAGATTTGCCTTCGATGGACGTTCTTTTTCCCTTTGGCACTCCCGACTTTCTTCTCACTCCTCTGTCTTCCTCATCGTTGCCATCTGCGTCCTCTTCTGTTCTCTCCAACTTTACGCGACTGGTGGAAGTGAACGGCGAAACGGGAGAAGAAGTCAGAAGCGTCTTCATCGAAGAGCTTTCGTGGCAACCTTCTCTCTCCACGTCTTCTCCTTCTTCTAAGGCCATTTCATTCTCCGCTGTGACTCCCTCCCATGATGCGTTGCAATTCACCTTCTTCTCTTACGAAGAGGGAGAGACTTTGACCTTGAAGGATGGAACGACGTTACCTCCATTCGATAAGGACATCATCAAATGGAGCTTCAGGGTTGAGCACTGGGATTGGGCCAACGAAGCAGAAGAAGCAGCAAACAACGAGCTGGTTTTGGAGATGACTTTCCTGAACTACGGGGGAGATGGGTGGACCACTTTCCAAGAAGAAACGATTTTGTTGGATGGAGCTGATAACAACAGGCAACAAAAAGAGTTCAGCTTCGCTTCGACGGAGCTATCGGCGACATTGCGAGCGTTGGCGTTCGTTTGGATCGATGGAGACTACGAAACGGCGGTTCCGATGCAAGTGAACGTAGCACAAAGGCCGGAAGGAGGAGCGATGGAGTGGAAGCTGCGTTTGGCCTTCCCTCATTTCGAGAGTGGGATGGAGTATGACCCTGACCTCTCCGTTGTTGTGGAGGGAAGCGAAGGCGACAAGGACGATGGAGGAGATGACTCGGATGACTTGTGGTGGAAGGTGACGGTGCCCATACTGATCGTGGCCGCTCTAGCGGTGGTTGTGGTGGTGGCTGTTGTGTTCCACGTGTATAGAAAGAGCCGTCTATCCGAGCGGCACAAGACCTTGGAGCGGGTGAAAGCCAAATCCGCGGAACTGGGTGACTGAAATGCAAGGACAGAGTGAGAAGAACCAAGAGATAGATTTGTATCCAACCTTTAATAGAATAAGAATAAGAAGAAGAACAAGATTGAGCATAAGAAGAAGAAGAAGAAGAAGAAGAAGAAGAAGAAGAAGAAGAAGAAGAACAAGAAGAAGAAGAAGAAGAAGAAGAAGAACAAGAAGAAGAAGAAGAAGAAGAAGAACAAGAAGAAGAAGAAGAAGAAGAAGAACAAGAAGAAGAAGAAGAAGAACAAGAACAAGAACAAGAACAAGAACAAGAACAAGAACAAGAACAAGAACAACGCCAACTCGACCAACGGGAGATTAACAAACAGGTTAACGCGGCTGGTGGACCCACTCCAAGACCAGCTCTCCAGAGGTTCGCAAAAAGATGAAGAAGAAGAAGAAACAGAAGGGTTGGATGTTTTTTTTTGCTATTGTGGCTCTACTTGTGGTCTACTATTTGCGGGACTTGGGGAATGCCGTTGAGGCGCTGAATGAAATGCTGCAAGAAGCGCTGCTGGCTACTGCCAATGCATGAAAACACGACCAGAATTTGTTTTACGGACTCTATAACGTTTACCAAAGTTATTCGCAATGAAGTCCGTCTTACCCAAAGAGAGCTGATTGCTGGTCTCTCTTTTCATCCTGACTTCATCTTGGTTCTGCTCTGCGCGACTGTGTGGTAATGTTGGTTTATATATTTCTTACTGTAATACAATCCCCCTGCCTTTCACCCTGAACTTTGCAGTTCCATTGCCTTCATTTGCGCTCGTTCGTATAATATCTTGTGCTGGCGTGCCACTTGTCTCTTTCGTACCCCATGGATAATGAAGGCGGCCACCACGACCACCACTATAGCAGCCACTATCAGTACAGGCACCGTCACCTTCCACCACAAGTCATCTGAATCATCTCCTCCTCCGCTCTTGTTAGCGTTTCCCACAACAACAACGGAGAGGTCAGGGTCGTATTCCATCTCACTCTCGAAATGAGGGAAGGCCAAACGCAACATCCATTCCTTCGCTCCTCCTTCTGGTCTTTGCGTGACGTTCACTTGAACCGGAACCGCCGTTTCGTAGTCTTTATCCCGCCACATGAATGACAAGGCTCTCAAAGTCGCATTCAGCTCGTTCGAAGCGAAGCGTATCTCTTTTTGCTGGTAATAACTGTCTTCTTCTTCCTCATCAAGTTGGATCGTGTATTCTTCGAAATAGGTCCATCCTTCTCCCTCGTAGTTCAGCAAGGAGATTTCCAAAACCAGTTCGTTATCCTCTGCGTTTGCGTCATCAGACCAACTCCAATTCTCCACCAGAAGGCTCCACTTGAGGATGTCTTTGTCGAATGAAGGCAACGTTGTTCCACCTTTCAACTTCAGAGCTTCTCCTTCTTCGTAAGATACGAATGTGAATTGCAACATGTCGTTGTGCGAAGTGGAAGCGAAGAAAGCGATGGTGGTGGGAGATGGGAGAAAAGGCTGCCAAGCAAGCTCTTCGATGAAGACGCTTCTGACTTCTTCTCCTGTTTTGCTGTTCACTTCCACCAGTCGCGTAAAGTTGGAAAGAATGGAGGAGACAGCAGGCGAGTCACGAAGCAGAGGGACGAGAAGGAAATCGGGATTGCCCAAAGGAAAAGTAACTGCCATGCTTGTCAAGTCCAAAGGTTGCGAAAGAACGACTTCCACTCTGCTTCGGTCTCCTGACAAAAAGTATTTCGGTTGTGCTTCATCATCATCGTCGACGGGCCGAATAATGAGAGAAAAGATCGAAGAGCTGTTGAAAGCAAGGACTGAGAATCCAAAGTCGGTTTGTTCCATTCCTGATGCTATAGAGACCAACCCCTCTCCCAAATCCACGTCTTCGCTTCCTTCTCTCCCGTCTGTCACTATAGAAACGTCGAAAGGGACTTCGGGTTGAACTTCTGACACACGGATGGAGAAGACCGGGTTCGAAACGGAAAGGAGAACGACATGCCCGTTTTGATCCAGACGAAGGTAACTTGGGTCGATGGACCAACTTAGGACAGGAAGAGGAGCTGGAAGTCTTTCGCAGGTGGGGCAGGCGGAGCAGGGTTCGTGGGTGAAAAGCTTCGATGTGGCGCAAGTGAACAGAGGGGTATTTCCTGAAACAACGAAGGTGAACTGGCTTTGAAGACGACAATCGCCTTGCAACGTTATCAATGATGCTATTGTTATCGTTGTTATGGTGGTTAGAGAGGCAGAGACCAAAGAAGAGCTACAAGAGCAGCAGAGAAGATGAAAGAGAAAGGAGACGAACATCCTACAGCGATCTGGTTATCAATAAATCTAACGGGTGCTTTACTGGTCCAGTTTGAGGTTGACAACAAAAGGACTGATGATAATGAGCAAACAATATGGTCAGAAAGACTCAACGTTCATGAATGTGAGAGAAGAGAGAGAGCGAGAGAGAGCGAGCGAGAGAGAGAATCAAAAGCGTACCTAAACTCTCGCGCGGAATACCATCCACGTCATGTACAATCTCCAAGTCTCTGTTGTCCAGGAAGATAACTTCTCCCTTTTGTGTCCACGAAGAGGTTTCGGTTATCCAGACGGCTTTAGAGAACACAAGCGAGTTAATAAACAGAGCGATATTGCCATTTAAGCAGCGATACCGTACTATTGTCGTTATCTTCGAAGAGGATCAGCTGATCTGACATCCATCGCGAGCTCTGTCGGATGCTTACAGCTGTGATTTGCAAGTATGAGTCTGGTGAGTTGCACTTTTATAAACGATACAGGAAGAAAGTGTACCGAGCCTGGAAACATTCAATACTCGGATGGGATCATGTGCATGCCATGTCGCTTCATCCACAATCGTTATTCCTGTTGTTGTTGTAGGCATGTTAAGTTGGACATAGACGAAAGCAAGCAAGTATCGACACGAATGAAGGAATGAAAGAATGAAACGACAAGGAATAAAGAAAGAAATAAAGCAGTACCAATGGCATCAGTATGAGGCCCAATGTCTTGAATGAGAAGAGACCCATAACTATCCCACTTGCTTCCCGACACCGTCACTGGTTATTTTTTATCAGTCCATTTACGGTTTTGTTCAAAGGAACAATGTAAGCAATGGAGGGAGGCAAAAAGAAACAGAACAGGAAAACGGTGATATATAACGCACCAGCATTCTCCAAGAACGAGGAGAAAGTGACGTCAGTGGTTATCAAGGTGGACGTGGACTGAACCAACAGACCGCTTCCTTCCGGGTTCGTGACCTCAACGTTGTTCAGTTCCATCATGGAGAAATCGCTGAATGTCAACGGAGAGGAACATGCTGGGGTGTTCGTTAAGATCAAGTTGCTAAACGATCCGTTCTTTGTTATTTTTAAGTTACATGTTTG